>CAJHQQ010001607.1:0-89730 GCA_905132885.1 Moricandia moricandioides
TCTTTTTTTTCCGACAAATTCAACTCTTTAACACCTCCGAACCAAACAATTCTTTGGAGGCGGGCAAAAAATCTATTAAAATTTTGATATATTATTCATTTCGATTGAATTTGAAATTTATATGTATATCTGTAATTTTATAAAATAAATAAATATTAAATTTTTATATAAGTTAATATAAAATAAATCACAAATATTAATATTTTTAAATATTGTATATATATATAATTTTATAACTAAACATGTAATTATTGTGCTCTATATATGTTTTACATTGTTTTTTCATTAAATTAGATATTTAGTTATTAAATTTCTAAATATAAGCAACTTTTAAACTTTTAATGAAATAAAGTTAGCTTTTATTTGTTTGGGTACAATAAATCAATTTTTTGTGATAATATGAAAACATTAGGTAAAACAGGAAAGAAGATCATAAGAAATATTTTTTAATGATATAGCAGTATACAATGTATTTGTGTATAAACCTTAATTTTATATGTTTGTTTATATGTTCAAATTGAATAACTAACTATTTCTTTCTTTTAGGATAAAAGAATCTCTTTCGAAATCTAGGTTAGATTATTCCATAGCAAGAGCTGTGAAAAAAATTCTATCTATCTAAAAATTTTCCTTTTTATCCGGAAAAGGAAATCTTAACCCATAAACCAAAAGACATTTGGCAAGAGAAGATTGTCAACATCCTGTTTTAGACATGATGATTTGCTTCCCAAGTTAAATATCACCAGTAATTTAGCCCTTATCTTCTGAATTCATGTAGAAGCTGGATGCTTCTGTCAAATCTTCTTCGGAACCTAGAAGTTCTACAGAATTCGTGCTCTGATCTCTGGAGATAACTGGATTTAATCCTTGAAAACCTGGAAGTTGAAAGGACTAGATGCTTTGATCCCAAATAATCTATAGAACTTATATGTGAGGACTCAGAGGTCAGAAGGAACCAGTGCTTTGATCCTAGAGGGTTCGTTGATTTTATCCTAGAGAACCTGAAGGTTCTAAGGTACTTCTTCATATACCCTAGAGGTGGATTCTTATTTTTTTTTGTTTTAAACTTGGAGGTTGTACAAGTTATTCAAGAATACGAACCCATAGGTTATGTTACGTTTGGTTTAAAATCATGTGGTTGTTTTGACTTTGATATTGATTTTTCCTCCCGGAGGTAGACCACTGCTGAAATTGGTTTAGATGTTGTACTCTGCCACTCAGAACTAAGCCATTATCAACGTCTTAAGGTTGTCGTGCTCTGCTTCTTGCAGGTAACCCACTGTCAGATTTTTATCATGTGGTGGTGTGACTCAACCCTGGAAGAGTGAGGTAAGCTAAAATCTTATCGGTCGGTGCTGGTGTGAATCTATATTTTGGGTGGTGAGTCAAGTTCTACTCTTATTGCTTTTCATGTCTGGATAAGCATGGAATCATGGTGTTCACGTGGTTAAGACTTTGCACTTTTTGCTCCATGTATAAACCATGGGGTTTGTTTACAGTACTTTGCATGCGTACTTCATACTTCATGCGTATTGCCCAGGAATATGAACATTTCATATGATAGTTTCATGCATAGATTTTGGGATATGACCTTTATGCATGAATCTGGTATATTTAACTGCATACTCAAACTTGCACAGACCTATTTCTGCTATACTTATATACTTTTTATATAATTTTGGTGGATGTCCCCACTTATATGCAAGAGTGTAGGGTTTGCTGAGATTTGGAGCATTTCAAAGTTTAATCTAGGCTCATTTGCCCTTTCAATAGATTGGTTTTCTTACTGCTCTTTAGTCAAAATTATTCGTACGTTCTAATGAAATTGAAAGGTCTAAAACGAAACAAAAACCTCAATAAACCAGCCTCACAAATAAATACTTTATACATTAACTACTTATTTCCAAATATTAGTTATTATATTGTTGCACTCTAAATACTCGTTACTTCTTATAGCCAATCAAAGGCTTTATTGTCCACAAAATTAGTACTACCTCCACAAAATATGTCTTGTGTTAATTAAGACACATATGTGTCTTAATATTAACTTCCTCATAAAAACATAGTTTTTATCATTGAGGAAGAAATATACTTCATCATATGCGTATCATAAAAAAATCATTAGTAAGATAATAAAATTAGCAACATCAAGCATGTAATGAGAAAGTCAATTGGATATTAGTTTTATATAAAGAATATTTATACATTAATAATTATTCCATCCAACAAAACTGTTGTCCCGTTCATATCTCTCGACGATGCTAATTATAGTATTACACATATAATTTTGTATGTTAGTCGTAAAAAACATGTGTATCATTCACAAACCAACACTATGCAAATTTATGTTCCTAGATAGTGTGTAAATCGATATTATTTAAAAACATGTAATAATGAAGATGTCTCTATGATTCGTGATATGGAGGTTAAAATTTATGCATATGCGAAACTTTAAGTGGATTCCATATATTAAATAAAAATAAATAAGTTCTGAAATTACTTAAATCATGTAATAAGAAGTCACTTTTTTGTGACGAATGTCAGTATGGGATTTTTGCTTATTTTGTGCACAAAGTAGTACTGAGATGGTGCAGTCTTGTCGGATGAATGACCCAAAGAATTTTCGAACGAAAGAGGAATAGAAAAGGACAAATTTAGAGAAAGAGAACTCATGATCCTATTCAGGACTGTGGTGATGAATAGTTGGTTTTGATCAAGTGATTATATAGATCATTATGGTGTAACGTATTTTCTTTGATTTTTGTTTAGATTCATTAGGAAAATAAATAAATATAAGCAGAGAAAAATATGAAGAAAGAACAAAACGACAATGAGAGAAAAACATATTTCTTTTTACAAGTAAAATCTAACATAATCTTAATAAATATATAAAATCTAATACAAATATTTACCAATCTTTCATAATATCTTTAAAAACCTATTAGCTAATATCATACGAGCTCAATATGAGAATAAACTATTATGGGATTTCAAAGGTTATTTCATAACTATTTTATCTACAGTCAAACCCATAATTTTACTGTCGTGTCTTAGATGTTCATAATTTCCAACATTTTTGTGCACATCCTAATTTCCAACTTATTTGGTATTTATGCCAATTGATTGAAAATTAATATCGCATGCCAACTACAGAAAACAATACACCTACCCTAAAAACCTCTCTCTCTCTCTCTCTCTCTCTCTCTCTCTCTCTCTCTCTCTCTCTCTCTCTCTCTCTCTCTCTCTCTCTCTCTCTCTCTCTCTCTCTCTCTCTCTCTCTCTCTCTCTCTCTCTCTCTCTCTCTCTCTCTCTCTCTCTCTCTCTCTCTCTCTCTCTCTCTCTCTCTCTCTCTCTCTCTCTCTCTCTCTCTCTCTCTCTCTCTCTCTCTCTCTCTCTCTCTCTCTCTCACACACACACACACACACACACAAAACTTGCAGAAATCGGATGGCTGTAAACTCTAGCTCGGATGTCAAAGTGGATCATCATGCCATTAAATCACACTTACTAAGAAAATTTGAAGGAACCAAAGTTTATCTCCAACCTAATACTGACTATTTTGCTTGCTTTGGGGCTTGGCATACATCGGATCGGATTCCTTCTGCAAGTTGTAAGGTACAAGTCTGTGTGCTTTTGATTTATTTCTCTCTCTCTCACACACACACACACACACACACACAAAACTTGCAGAAATCGGATGGCCGTAAACTCTAGCTCTGACGTCGAATTATCACGACTTCAGAGGCTCACTCTCTCATCCCCAAATCTCTATTTTCCATTTGCTTCCACCTCCATGCCTACCCAAGCCGATATGTGTGAATATCTATGTTGTTGTTCCCTTCCAAAGATCTCTTTTGTCTACAGAGACGATCCCATCTTCTAATGGAGTGACAAAGAGACCCAAGGAAGGACGGCGGATGTGGGAGTCGGCTTTTAGGACCGACGGTTGCGACAAATCCAGTTTCCCCCTTTTTTAGATCTACGATGTTACCGTCACGACCGCGTTGAAACACCACCTCATGGCCGAGTCTACTCTCCCCTTAGTGGTGAGTCGGTTGGAGGAGTAGCGCAAAGGGCAACGAACAGAGGCTTGTCTTTTTGGTTCTCGTAGAGACGATGTGCGCCAAGGTGCTTCGATAATGGAGGAGTCAAACAAAGGAGACGCCTTTGCGGTTGAAGTGCGGTGGAGACTTTAGTCTCATGGTCGCTCTAGTAGTTGGTCTTCACAGTTCACACCTATTGCAAACTTCTATTTGGAGTGCCGCGTTTCTGTTTTATTGTTGTCAAGGTCCGCTTTCAGTCTAGACATCCTTGTTCGGATTCAGGATTAGAAGCATGATAATGATAGCCAAAAGGTATGATACAGGATTAGGATGCACCGGTTGTGTCGAATCTGTTGGGACATATACTGAATGCAAAACATCAAGGGCTCAATAGTTGGATTAAAATGTTTAGTCAGTTTAGTGGCATGGCTTTCATGTGAGTTACTATGTTCGACTTGGGCTCTAATCTTAGGGTTCAAGAGCCGTTTTATCTCGAGACGTGAGATGAAGGGCCTGTTTGTTTCACCATCCACATGAGTCATCCAGATGAAGATGAGAGTTTTGTTTGTTTAAGCACTAAAAGTACAACCCATGTAGATGACTCATCTAAATGATTTTAAAATTTTAGGCTTAATTTTCAAGTCTATCCAGCTCAACCAATTTAGACCATCTGGATGGAGATGGTTCTGTCAAAATGGTATAATGTCTATTATACCCCTTATACATTTAACAAATTATAAGCTTAAAGTTAATATCATTTTCACTCACGAAAAAAATACAAAACCGTATTTTCCTACTAAAATAAAAATAACATTTTTTCCGCTAAAACCACAAAAAGTATTTTTCCCGCCAAAAACGGAAAAATACATTTTTCGCAAAATAGCAAAAACTCATTTTCCCGCAAAAACCGCAAAATGTTTTTTACCGCCAAAACCATAAAAACATGTTTTACCGCAAAACCGTAAAATACTTTTTCCTGCAAAAACATGTTTTTCTGCCAAAACCGTAAAAAAGTGTTTTTCGCCAAAACGCGTTGTCTCGCCAAAACGCGTTTTCCCACCAAAACTGCAAAACGTGTTTTCTCGCCAAAACCACAAAAATACGTTTTTCCGCCAAAACCGCAAAAACGCATTTTCACGCTAAAACTGCAAAAATGTGTTTCCCGCCAAAAACCGTAAAACATGTTTTTCCGCCAAAACCGCAAAAAAAAATTGTTTTCTTGACAAAACCGCAAAAACGCGTTTTCCCGCCAAACCCGCAAAAACGCATTTTCCCGCCAAAATCGCAAAAACTCGTTTTTCCGCCAACACCGTAAAACCCAGTTTACTGCCAAAATCGCAAAAACGCGACTTCCAGCTAAAACTGCAAATACGCGGTCTCCCGCCAAAATCACAAAAAAGTGTTTTCACGACCAAATTGCAAAATTGCGTTTTCCCGCCAAAACCGTAAAAATCATGTTTTCCTGCCAAAACCACAAAAACTCGGTTTCCCACCAAACCGCAAAATGTGTTTTCCCCACAAAACTGCAAAAAAAAAATTCTCAACAAAACTGCAAAATTACGTTTTCCCGCCAAAACCATAAAAACCATGTTTTCCCGCCAAAATCGCAAAATGTATTTTTCTCGCCAAAATCGCAAAAACGTGTTTTCTTGACAAACCGTAAAAAACATGTTTTCCCGTGATATCGGTCATATTTGCATAGTGTTGGTCATCTCTTTAAGTGCATTTCAGGCATATAGGATATCATTTAGGCATATTTAGGTTGCATTCCATTACATTTGTCTATATCAGGTATGGGAGATGCTCATTGATGAGTTTAAAGAGGTGGAGTTTAAAGCAAAAGGGGGTGTAGCGACCAGGCATAGCGACCAGCCCTGGTCGCTACAGTCGTGGACGCTGAAATTTCTGCGGGTCAAACTAGGCTTGTTGGGTTGACCCGATTTATTTTCAAACAGATATAAATACCCTTTAAACCTAGTTTTTATATTAATCTGGTTTTTATCTGAGACTAGACTACTCTTGGTGAAGAAGAATTTGAATCTTGAATCCTTTTTATTAATCTTATATTGATTCATCATTTTATTCTTGTTCATTGGAAATGATTTACTCTGATTCATCATTTGTTTTTGAGTTCATCATGTTTGCTAGTGATTAGTCATTTGTAGGATCCATGGGTTAGGGTGATCTAGGGTGATTAGGTAATAGGTTAGACGGTTTAATGTTTGATTATTCATGTTCTATGATTATTGCTAGTTTCTACTGCTAGATTAGACTTGATCACTTTAATCTAGATCAATAGGCAATTTGCACCCGAAAGGTGTTCGACGAAATGTCTGAACCAAGTGATAACTCTCTTTACTGGCTTAACAAATGACAATTGATGTTAAGAAAGTTTAGATAGTCAATAAACCCGCTCTTAATGATTGCTTGATTTAATTAGACCAAAGATGTTTGATGTCTAGTGATTGAAAGCAAATGAACTTCTATCTTGATAGAGAATTAGTTTAATGGTACGTCTAGACTAGTAGAACTGAGTTGTTTATAGCGTTAACCGTTTATCTTAGATCCGAATCACCCAAAGTCAAAGCCCTTACCCATGGGTTCTCGTTTTTTCCATTCATTTATAATCCTAGTTTCGCATTTGTGTTATTTGGTTACTTCATCCCATATCAAAATTGATTGCACTTAGATTAAGTTTATACTTGCATTCTCATTGCATCATGTTCACTTAGGATTGGATTGACACTCATCTATACTACTTTGATTAGGATAGAGTAAAATCCTTTATCAATTTTGGCGTCGTTGCCAGTTCTAAGTTGATTGTGACAGTGAGATTTAGTCATAAGTTGAGACTAAGTCTTATTTGCTTTTATTTGTTTACTGACACACTTTCTTCCTTTCTCCTTGAATCACAGGTGTATGAACTTGCGGAGCAGAGGACTAACAGACCTTGTTCCACGAGTCGATAACATCAAGGGTTTAGAGAGAAAGTTAGCAAGAAAGAGAAGAGAAACACAACTGATTCCTTTCGATCGGTTGGAGTTTGAAATGGATGTTAACCACAATAACCCTCACCAGGCAGGTGTCAATGGAGTTAACAACAATGGACCACCACCTCCAGATGCACAGGGCCAAGGAGCTGCAAACCTTGGTCAGCAACATTCTCCACGCCAAGCTCGGGCAATCAGGACATATGACCAGCCCAACATCCATGGGAACATGGCGGGTATCAGAGCACCTACCGTGGAGAACGACAACTTTGAGATCAAGTCAAGTTTGATTAACATGATTCAAGCTAACAAGTACCATGGTCTCGCTTTGGAGGATCCACTAGACCACATGGATAACTTTGACAAGTTATGTGGCACAACAAAGGTCAATGGAATTTCAGAAGATGCTTTCAAACTGCGGTTGTTTCCCTTCTCTTTGGGAGATAAAGCCCACTTATGGGAAAATAGTCTGCCTCGGGGATCCATTGAAACTTGGGAAGAGTGCAAGCGTGTTTTCCTTAACAAGTTCTTCTTTACTTCCAGAACTGTTAATTTGAGAAATGAGATTTCTGGATTCCAACAAAAGAACCTTGAGAGTTTTGCTGAAGCATGGGAAAGATTCAAGAGCTACTTAACACAGTGTCCTCACCATGGCTTCAATGATGAGAGTATCCTGAGAACTTTCTACAGAGGAGTTCTACCTAAGTATCGAAGCATGCTAGATACTGCAAGTAATGGCTTCTTCCTGGGTCGAACAACTCACGATGGCATGGAACTCGTTGAGAACATAGCACAAAGTGACTCAGTGTACAATGATGACTGCGACAGGCAAAACAGAGGTGGAGGCGGCGAGGACTCCAATACAAAGAAAGAACTAAAGTCTCTGCAAGATAAACTTGACATGCTTCTTCTGGATAGAGCTAAACAGGAAAATGTCAACTTTGTTGGGAAGAAAGGCCCAGAAGATGCTCTTGAGGTTAATGAAGTTTATGGTTTGGAAGGACAACAAGAGCTATGCTTTGTCAGTGCTAACGGACAGTGGTACATGAAAGAACCCAACTTTCCCTACCCAAACCCTTTCCCAAACAAGCCCTAGTACCCAAACAACTACCAGCAAAATGTCTACCCACCCAAACAACCCTATCCTCGAGGCTTCCCACCCAAAGGTAATCAGTCTACTCAAGGTCAAGGAAGTTCTCACCAAGCTCAACCTAGAGATACAAGTAGGGATGTTAAAATGGGTTATTACCCATGGGTTTACCCAAACCCAATAATAATGGGCTGGGTTTTTACCTTTCTAAAATTTGTTGGGTTTTAATGGGTTTACTGTTTTAGAGTTTATTTTTGTTTGGGTTAATCCAATAGAGTACTGGGTACCCACAATTAAAAAAAAAAGTTGTCCTGATAGAAAAACCTAGACGTCGTCTTCTTCATCTATCTCGATCTGAATTTTGAAATTGTCTCTCTCAAGCTCCAGGTACTCTCTCTCTCTCTCTGGCGCTCTCTCTCTCTCTCTGGCTCTCTCTCTCTCTCTCTCTCTCTCTGGCGCTCTCTGGCGCTCTATCTCTCTGTTATTTTGATTCTGTTTTTTTTCTTCTTGTCTCAGGAAACGAATGTTGTAGAACCCATCTCTGCAACAGACCCATCATCAGGTTTGCTCTCTCTCTCTCTGGCTCTCTCTCTCTCTCTGGCTCTCTCTCTCTGGCGCTCTATCTCTCTGTTTTTTTTATTCTGTTTTTTTCTTCTTGTCTCAGGAAACGAATGTTGTAGAACCCATCTCTGCAACAAACCCATCATCAGGTTTGCTCTCTCTCTCTCTGGCTCTCTCTCTCTCTCTCTCTCTCTCTGGCTCTCTCTCTCTCTCTCTCTGGCGCTCTATCTCTCTGTTTTTTTTATTGTTTTTTTCTTCTTATCTCAGGAAACGAATCTTGTAGAAACATATCAAGTTTTAAGAACCCATCTCTGCAACAAACTCATCATCAGGTTTTCTCTCTATATATCTCCTCTAGTTGAGATCCTCTTTACAAGTAAGAACCTTTTGTTTACTACTCTTAGATTCTGGGATTCTCTCTAGTCTAGCTCTATCTCTCTTATTTTGATTTCGTTTTTCATATCTTGTCTTTGGTAACCTTGAATACTTTTATGAAACAGACGTATAACCACAAAAACTATAGTCTAGAACTCGATACAACTTTTGTTTGGTTTTAAACTCTCTATGACCTTGTTGCTCCTGAATTCTACTTTTACATCAAAGTAAGTAAGTAACCAAGACACAGCACACACACGCTCCCATGTGTGAATAAACAAGAGAACATTGATAAATTGTATAATTATTTTATTCACTTCTTTCTCCTTACACGTTTGAGGATTTGTTTCCTGATAGCTTCTCTTTCTTTCTTTTTATGTTGTTCTTTGTTTTCACTTAAGGGGACAGAAAAATAACATAATTTTTTTTTATATGTAGATGGATTCCCAGTCACTTAGAGTACTTGAAGAACTTGAAAATGAGCAAATGAATGAGGATAGAGAGGAGAATGAAGCTGAACTTCAAGCATCCCACAGTGATACTCAAGTGACTCAACCAACACAAACGGTATTTCAGTCTAACAAACGTTTAAAGGCTGATGTTTGGAAGGAGTACATAGTGATAGGTGTAGGGATAGATGGAAAGAACAGAGGTCGTTGCATCTATTGCAGTAAGGAGTTAATAATAGAAGTTAGGAATGGAACATCATCTTTGAAACGACATTTAGAAATCTGTCCAATGAAGCCCAAGAATGAAAGTGATGGCAATGATGAAAGGAAGTATGATCACAAAGTAGATCGCGAAATGACTAGTGAGATTATTATCTATCATGATTTGCCTTTTCGGTATGTAGAGTATGATAAGGTTAGGGCAAGAGATAAATATTTGAACCCAAAGTGTGAGCATATATGCAGACAAACTGCTGCTGCTAATGTCTTTAGAAGATATGAGATGGAGAAAGCAAAGCTCAAAAGACTTTTTGCAAATCTCAAAAGTCGAGTTTGTTTTACGGCAGATCTTTGGTCAGCTCGTGGATACATTTGTTTGACTGCCCACTATATTGATGAGGGTTGGATCTTAAACAATAAGATATTGGCATTTTGTGATATCAAGCCTCCTCACACGGGTGAAGAAATAGCTAAAAAGGTGTTGGATTGCTTGAAGGAGTATGGCTTAGAAAAGAAAGTTTTCTCTTTCACTTTGGATAACGCTACTAGTAATACTATTATGCAAAAGATTCTTAAACATCGTCTTCAGATGATTAGTGGGAATAAATTGCCATGTGCTGGAAAGTTTTTACATGTGAGGTGTTGTGCCCATATCTTGAATCTTATAGTGAAGGAAGGATTGGAATTAGCTAATTGTCTTTTGGAGAATATCCGCGATAGCGTGAAGTATGTGAAAGCCTCTGAATCAAGGAAAGATTCTTTTGCGGCTTGTGTTGAGAGTGTTGGGATTAGGAGTGGTTCGGGATTGTCTTTAGATGTACCCACTCGTTGGAACTCCACTTATGAGATGCTGGCAAGGGCTCTTAAATTTCGTAAGGCCTTTGTTAGTTTCAAAGTATGTGATAGGAGTTATAACACATTGCCTTCGGAGGAAGAATGGGATCGTGGACAGAAGATTTGTGAGTTCTTGAAGCCTTTTAGCACCATCACTACATATTTTTCTGGTGTGAAGTATCCAACAGCTAATATATACTTCATACAAGTGTGGAACATAGAGTTGCTATTAAGGACATATGCAAATTGTGATGATGAAGATTTGAAGTTAATGGCTAAGAGAATGCAAACCAAGTTTGCAAAGTATTGGGATGAGTATAGTATTATTTTAGCCATGGGAGCTATTTTGGATCCAAGGTTCAAGACTCAAATACTCAAATCAGCTTTTGATAAGCTAGATCCAACTACTTCTGAGAAAAAAGTTGAGGTTGTAGTGAAGAATTTGAAGGAGCTGTACAAAGAATATTCGAGTAAGCCTTGGACGAGATCATCTTCTAACTATTCAGCAACACCAACTCCAGATGAACTTCTTAATGAATCACCTCTTGAAGACGACTTGAACTCTGTAAGCTTACCTCTTGTTTCCATCTTTTTGTCTGATTTTTAAAGTTCAGAGTTGGTTATATTTGTTACTCGTGTCTGATTTCCAGAAATAAGTTAGGTTTTGTTTGTTGTTCTTGTCTGATTTTTAGAAGTTTGAAGTTGGTTATGTTTATTGTTCTTGTCTGATTTTAGAAGTTCAAAGTTGGTTATGTTTATTGTTCTTGTCTAATTCTTCTCTTATTACTATCTTTTGTGTCAATAATATAGGATCTTTTTGAACTTGAGAGGAGTATTCAACATGGTTCAGATAACACAAAGACGAGTTTAGAATTATATTTAGAAGAGACAAGGCTTCCCGTAAAAACTTTTGCAGATATAGAAGTTTTGAGCTATTGGAAAGAGAATGGGCATCGCCATGGTGATTTAGCTTCTCTAGCATTAGATCTTCTCAGTATCCCAATAACTACAGTGGCATCAGAGTCCACTTTTAGTATTGGAGGTCGTGTGTTAACTCCATATCGAAACCGGCTTCTTCCAAAAAATGTGCAAGCATTAATATGCACTCGTAATTGGCTTCGAGGTTATGCAGAATTTGAAGGTAAAATATTGATTTTCATTTGAGAGGATTGTGATATATATATATATATATATATATATATATATATATGATTAATTTATATTTAAATTTTAGGTGATGTTGAAGATTATTTTGATGATAAAGATGAAGCAGATACAAATGTTGCAAGTACTTCAAGAGTATGAGATTCAAGTGTCTTCTTGCACTGTAAGAGATAATGTCATTTTTGCTTTTAGGTTTTCATGAGAATGATTGATGGATAATGTAGAAGTGAACATATAGGGTTTCTTTTAGTCTCCTTTGGTATCTTTGGTGTTGAATCTGCACACATTCATGCTCATTTTCCAGGAAAACTTGTTCTTTATGCTAATGAGAGTTTGTTTGTTTGTTGTTTTCTTGAAGCAAACAACACAAATCATTCAAGGAGAGAGCCAACGAGGTGAAGGAAGGTCTGGAGAAAGTTGTTCCTGGCATCATTGTCAATGTCACTGATTCTGTTCTAATTATAGTGCTCATAACACTGATTCTGTTGTTGTTTTTTGTTATGTTTACGTTACAATTTAGAGTCCAAAAATCAGGTTATCATCAAGATTCATGTGCATACATTAGTATATTTTTCCATAATTATTATTAATAATAACTTTGTTGTCATGTTATTCTAAATTTATAGTGCTTAATATAATTGTGATTTGAAATATATCCATAGATTTTAAAATTATCTTTTTATTGGTGTATAAAATGTATAATTTAATTATATATACAAAAAAATTAATATTGTAATAATGTCTTTAGAACAAATAAAATAGTATCTTGGGTACCCATGGGTAAACCTATACCCTATTGGGCTGTTTTCTGGGTTTAATTTTCAACCTTAGTGTTTCTGGGTTTTCGCGGGTTGGGTATAAACTGGGTTGGGTTATTTGTGGGTTGGGCTGGGCTGGGTTGGGTTATTTTACCCTACATTAACATCCCTAGATACAAGTGTGGAATCTATGTTTAAGCAGCTTCTTGAATCTTAAGCATGGAATGAGTAAGCTATTGGAGATGAGTTCAAAAACATCCACACAAAGATTGATGGGAGTTACACTGAGCTCAACAACAAATTCAAAGCTTTGGAGAATCAATTCGCCACTATGAGCTCCAACTCTAAGAGACCCACTGGCTCCTTACCTGGAAAATCTGAGCAGAATCCTAAGGAGACAATGCACTCAATCACTTTACGAAGTGGCAGAGAGTTACCTTCAAGAGTTCTCCTCAAGGATGATGAGAAACAAGGTGGGGAGGTAGCCATCAATCTAGAAGATGAGGTTGTAATTGTGGATGAGAAAACCAATGAGGATATCATGGAAAAGATTGTTGAGGCTAAAGGCAAAGGAAAAGTTGAGGAAGAAAAGAAAGCATCGAACAAAGATAACGCTACCTCTTCCCCAACACAGTCTAAGTTCATTCCCCCTCCTTATGAGCCAAAACTTCCATTTCCAGGAAGATTCAAGAAACAACTTTTGGAGAAATACAAGACCTGTTTGAGAAGCAAATGAGTGAGGTTCAGATTACCATGCCCATTATTGATGCCTTCATGTTGATCCCTCAATACAGCAAGTTCTTGAAGGATGTTGTAACTCAGAAGAAGAAGGAGATGGAAGGTATGATGGTTCTTACTCATGAGTGCAGTGCCATTATTCAAAGGTTGACTGTCCCAAAGAAGCTTGAAGATCCAGGAAGTTTCACTCTACCTTGCGCCATTGGACCTCTTGCGTTTGAAAGATGTCTATGTGACTTGGGAGCAAGTGTCAGCCTCATGCCTTTGTCTATTGCGAAGAAGCTTGGCTTTACACATTACAAGAAGTGTAGGATCTCCCTAGTGCTGGCCGATCGCTCTGTTAAGCTCCCTATTGGCATTCTGGAAGATCTACCGGTAATGGTTGGAAACTGCGAGGTACCAACTGACTTTGTTGTGCTTGAGATGGATGAAGAGCCTAAGGACCCGTTGATTTTGGGAAGACCATTCTTAGCTACTGCTGGAGCTATTGTTAATGTCAAAGATGGTAAGATTGATCTTCATCTTGGAGAGGGAAACACCCTTCACTTTGATGTTAAGGAGATGATGAAGAAACCTACCATTCAAGGGCAAGCCTTCTACATTGAGGCTATGGATACTTTAGCTGATGAGTTCCTGGAAGAGATGGCACTTGAAGACTCTCTTCAACATGCGTTAACAGTTGATAAAGACGTCCAAATGATTGAGGACAAGGAGAGCAAAGAGTACATGAGGATGTTGGATTCCCACAAGAGATTGAATGGGGAAGACAATTTCCAAGAGCTGTCTAAGGCTGTTTACCATGTTTCCTCAACTGCCTTACAAGAAGACCCTCCACAAGATGATTGGAGCGAGCTCAAGGCACCCAAAGTGGAGCTTAAACCCCTCCCCATTGGTGTAAGGTACGCATTTCTTGGTTCTAATAACACCTATCATGTCATTGTGAGTAGCCACCCAAACGAAAATGAATTGTCTACACTTTTAATTGAGCTAAAAAAGTATAGAAAAGCAATTGGCTACTCACTTGAAGATATCAAAGGGATATCACCCTCCTTGTGCATGCATAGGATACATCTAGAGGATGAATCAATGACTTCTATAGAGCATCAAAGAAGGTTGAATCCCAACTTGAAAGATGTTGTTAAGAAAGAGATTCTTAAACTCTTGGATGCTGGAGTTATTTACCCTATTTCCGATAGTACTTGGGTATCTCCTGTGCATGTAGTTCCCAAGAAGGGTGGTATCACTGTCATAAAAAATGATAAGGATGAACTGATACCCACAAGAACCATAACTGGTCATAGAATGTGCATTGACTACTGAAAACTTAATGTTGCATCTAGAAAGGATCATTTTCCTCTGCCATTCATTGATCAAATGCTTGAGAGACTTGCAAACCACCCATACTATTGTTTTCTTGATGGATATTCAGGTTTCTTCCAAATACCCATACATCCCAATGATCAGGAAAAGACAACTTTCACATGCCCCTATGGTACCTTTGCCTATCGCAGGATGCCATTTGGGCTATGTAATGCACCAGCAACTTTCCAAAGAGCAATGATGTCTATATTCTCTGATCTTATTGAGGATGTGGTGGAGGTCTTTATGGATGATTTCTCTGTGTATGGATCTTCTTTTGCTGTGTGTTTGTCTAATTTATGCAGGGTGTTGAGAAGATGTGAAGAGACGAACCTTGTGCTAAATTGGGAAAAATGTCACTTCATGGTGAAAGAAGGGATCGTCCTGGGACACAAAATCTCAGAAAAGAGAATCGAAGTGGATAAAGCAAAGATTGACGTGATGATTGGTTTAGCTCCACCTAGATCGGTGAAAGACATCAGAAGCTTTCTAGGCCATGCCGGGTTCTATAGGAGGTTCATCAAGGATTTCTCTAAGATAGCTAGACCGCTAACCAAGCTACTATGCAAAGAAGTTGTCTTTGACTTCGATGAGGAATGTCTTGAGGCTTTCAAGAAGCTGAAGAACGAACTTATCAGTGCCCCCATAGTTCAACCACCAGATTGGGAACTCCCTTTTGAGATTATGTGTGATGCTAGTGATTATGCTGTTGGAGCAGTCCTGGGGCAAAAGAAAGATAAGAAGACTCATGTCATCTATTATGCGAGTAGGACACTTGACGATGCTCAAATGAAGTATGCTACCACAGAAAAAGAGCTTCTTGCAATAGTGTTTGCTTTCGAAAAATTCAGAAGCTATCTGGTGGGCTCCAAGGTGATAGTCTACACCGATCATGCTGCGCTAAGACACCTTTTGGCAAAGAAAGATGCTAAGCCAAGATTGTTGAGGTGGATTTTGTTGTTACAAGAGTTTGATCTTGAGATCAAAGACAAACCTGGAGTTGAGAATGGAGTAGCTGACCATTTGTCTAGAATGAAAGTTGATTGTGGTATTCCTATTGATGAAAACCTTCCAGAGGAGCAGATTATGGCTATCAAGGCGGTTATGAAGCTTTGTGAGACTAGGAAGAAACTTGAGGAGATCAAAGCAACTGAAGAGAAAGAACCATGGTACGCTGATTTGGTGAACTACTTGGCTTGTGGAAAAGAACCTTTGGGACTAGAAGGATATGCTAAGAAAAAGTTCTACAAGGATGTGAAGAGATACTACTGGGATGAACCATATCTCTATATACTATGTAGAGATCAACTCTATAGAAGAGTAGTATCTGAAGGAGAGGTTGAAGGAATCCTTGAACATTGTCATGGATCATCCTATGGAGGTCACTTTGCCACCTTCAAGACTGTTGCTAAGGTTCTACAAGCGGGGTTTTGGTGGCCACACATGTTCAAGGACACACAGAACTTTGTCTCAAGGTGTGATGCATGCCAGAGAAAGGGGAATATCACCAAAAGGAATGAGATGCCTCAGAACCCTATCTTGGAAGTTGAAGTATTTGATGTATGGGGCATAGATTTCATGGGACCATTTCCATCTTCCTTCGGAAACACTTACATCCTGGTAGCTGTTGACTATGTGTCTAAATGGGTAGAAGCTATCGCAAGTCCAACCAATGATGCTAAGGTGGTCCTGAAGATGTTCAAGAGCATTATCTTCCCAAGGTTTGGAGTGCCTAGAGTTGTGATCAGTGACGGAGGATCTCATTTCATCAACAAGTTGTTCGAGAGTCTTCTCAAGAAGAATGGTGTTAAACACAAGGTGGCAACTCCATACCATCCTCAAACGAGCGGACAAGTGGAAATTTCTAACAGAGAAATCGAGTCAATCTTGGAAAAGACAATGGAGACAACAAGGAAAGATTGGTCCAATAAGCTTGACGATGCACTATAGGCTTATAGGACAGCCTACAAAACTCCTATAGGGACCACACCTTTCAACTTGGTCTATGGAAAGGCTTGTCATCTTCCAGTGGAGCTTGAATACAAAGCCTTGTGGGCAGTCAAACTTCTCAACTTTGACATCAAGACAGCCCAGGAGAAGAGGTTGATTCAGCTAAGTGAACTTGATGAGCTACGTCTTGATGCTTATGAAAGCTCAGCAATCTACAAGGAAAAGACTAAAGCTGTTCATGACAAGAAAATCCTTAAGAGAGAGTTCAAAGCTGGGGACCAGGTGCTGCTCTACAATTCCCGATTAAAGTTGTTCCCTGGAAAGCTTAAGTCCAGATGGTCAGGACCTTTCAAGATTAAAGAAGTGAGACCTTATGGAGCAATCGTTTTATGGAGCAAGGATGGACGAGACTTCACCGTCAACGGACAAAGAGTTAAGCTCTACTTGGGGACCTTAGATGAGGAGGAGGGAACTTCGATTCCACTCTCCGATCCAAACCTTGCCTAACTGACCGTGAGGAAGTCAAGCTAGCGACTTTAAACAAGCTCACTTGGGAGGAAGTCCCATGTTTATCCTTGTACATATGTTTTGTTTTATTTAGTTTACATTTCTTTTGGACTATTTGATACTTCTGGGTGAGTTCTTTCAGGATGAAAGTTGATCAGGTGAAGGGGAGCGCTTGGCAAAGATTTCGAAAAGTTGAACGCCCGTAGCGACCACCCGTAGCGACCACACGAAGTCGCTACAGGGTTTTGCGGGGTGCGTAGCGAGCACCCGTAGAGACCACGCCTGGTCGCTACATGTCCCCAAAGGAAGTAAGAGAAAAAAAATCCCGAGCATCGTAGCGACCACCCGTAGCGACCACGCCTGGTCGCTACGGATTTATGCGGGGTGCGTAGCGACCACCCGTAGCGACCACGCCTGGTCGCTACGGGTCGAGGTGAAACCTGCGGGAGGCGTAGCGACCCCGTGTAGCGACCAGGCGTGGTCGCTACACGACCCAGGTAAGTCTTCTTCTTCTCTAAATCGGTCTGTTCCAAGTGAACCAAACCGATTTCCACCCTAACCAGCCCGAACCAGCACCCCAACCCCTTATTTCATCGATTCCTCTCTTCATCTTCCCCATTTTCCCCAAACAAAAACTCCCAAAACTCTCCCAAGAACACAAAACCCCAACTTTCCCAATTCTTCATCAAATTTCCTTGATTCCACTTGCTATCACTCGGAAATTGTCTGAAACTCCCATATCTTCCATCTCTACACTCAATCAAGCAACGGTATGAAATTTTCGGGTTGATTCTTTTTGATGAAAATTTTTCCAACTTTTGAAAAGTTGTTGCATGCCCAATTTTTTGCTCTAAACTAGTTACCCATGTTCTAGTATGCTTGTTTGTGGCTGTGGATTGATGAATTTCGTGGAGATTGAGTGTGAATTGAGAAATTAGAATTAGGGTTCTTCATGTTCTTGATAAAAAAAAAAATTGGGGAAAACTGTTGATTCTGCTTGTACTGGTTCCAATTAAGCGTTTCAAGCCTATTGTTAGGAGATTGATTCATGTTATCTCATTTTGAACTCATTATGGCGAGTGATCGATTCCTATCGGTGATTGAAATGTTTATTTCGAATAGCTTTGATTCCTACGTTGATTTACTAAGTTAGTCGTTTGTGATACCAGAAATTTCTCGACATTGTCTTAATGCCACCTTGAGTGTTTTTGTTTCAGGTACCAATGGCAAGAACACGATCATCGCGACCCACCAGAAGCGGAATCCCCTCACGAAGGTCTCAGCAACAAGCTGAAGAAGAAAGGAGGAAGTCTGAAGAGATTGAAAGGGAGATTGAAGAAGCCCTTCAAGCCCCGACTGATACTGAAGATGAGGTTCCCTCAAGGCCAGCCAAGAAACCAAAGGGAAAGGAAAGGGGAAGGAAAGGGATAGATCAGTCATCCCGACAAAAGCCCAGTTGCTCAGTCATCTCCAGAACGACCTTGCCTGGGCACCGACCAGATTCCCATGTCCGATATTCCTTCAGGAAACCGGACTCTATGATGGCGTCCTTCAGCTGCTAGAGTGTATGGGATTGCAGTCTCTTCTCTTGATGGAAGCGCAACCCCTCTATGTGGAAGCCTCATGCCATTTCCTCTCATCATTGGAGGTGTTTCCCCTTAGCGATGGGCCACCGGAACTTGGGTATGGGCGGATTCAGTTCAAGATCCGAGGGAGGTCGTACAGGCTGAGTTATAAGGAAATCAGCGATGCTATGGGATTCTCAGATGACAGGATCAGCGATCTCCCACGAAACTACAACATCCCGGATAAGGTTTGGCCTCTAATCGTCGAGTTCGCTCATGATCCCCAGAGAAACAAGAACTCAAGCATCAGGAACCCGGTGGTCCGATATGTTCATCGCATCTTGGGGAACACCCTCTTCGCTCGCCGGGAGTCTGGTAATGTCTTGGATGATGAGCTGACGATGCTTGCTATGGCCCTCATACCATTGTTTGGGAGGGAAGCGCTATACAGGGCTGAGGAAGATGTTTACTCTGGCTTTGGGAGAGTGGGTTTCTTTGTGAGGAGACTGAAGTACTATCAGGATTGGGCGTGGACAAACCACGACAGCACGCCTCAGCTGAGCATAGGTAACCTGATCACACCTTTGCTCCAGGCCGCACGAGTTCCTCTATAGAGCGAGACTCCTCAAGAGCCCCTATACATGGATGGTCCTTACATGAAGAGGACCAAGTTTATTTCAGGGATGTTCCAGGGCCAGTACGTCTACTCCTTCCACATCCACTTTGACCACAAAGAGGTTCTCTTACCCAACCCGCGAATCCTCATGGTGCGCAGCAAGCAATGCATCTCGTTTGACATCCCTTCAGACATGTTGCTTGGAACACATGGGCCACTTGAAACTGTTCCAAACCGTAGGAGACCAGCAAGACGATCGGCTGCAGGTCCATCTTCATCTCCTGCTGCTGCCACTGCCACTACAGCACCAGCCAGTGCATCCTCTTCACGAGATGCACCTGAGATCCAAGAAGAGGAGGATACACCCTATGATCCTTCTCACTACCACTTCACACCCCATACTGGAGCCCTCCAGAAGGGCCCTCTGCGTGATGCCCACGAGTACATTGGGAAACTTGAGGGGTGGAACAGGATGCAAGACAGGACCATCAAAAAGCTGTCCGCCAAGTACAAGGCACTCAAGAGGACAGTTAAGAAGAACGCTGCATCCTCAGCACGATTCATGAAGAAAGTCACCGACGTGCTAGTTAGAGCTGGAATAGGAGGGTGTAAAGCTGAAGACTTCATCATTGCTGAGACCTCCTCTCCAAGACCTCGCAGCCAATCTCGCCATGGTAAGGAGCCAATAGACACAGACACTTCCGATGAGGAAGAAGAAAGCTACCAGGTTGAAGAAGGTGACGATGGCGACGAGGACACTGCCTCCGAATCATTTTGAGGTATCTCCACACCTACCCTTGTAAATACCCATTGTTTTCTTTGTTTTATTTTGTTTTGTTTCTTATGTCGGTATCTCCTTCTCTCTTGACTACACAGACACTATGTTGTTCGAGTTTGGGGGAGGTACCATGTCTAATCTTTTCATCTTCACATGTTCGCATAAGCATTGCATTGTACATTCTAAAAAAAAAACTAAAAGAAAAGAAAACAACAAAAGAATCATTTAGTTTGCATATTTTCATCGTTAGGATCGAGTCTAGAGCATATAGATTGCATTCATTTTGCATAGGGAGCAAGGATGTTATTACCTCGTAAAGAACACATGTCTAGAACTCAACATCACACCCTAGTTAAACATAGCAAGTAGCTTAAGCATATCTTGAAAGACTTGCAAGCTTCGAGCCTTGAAAACTCTTCTCGAAACTAGTTGTTTGCTGTGATTGACATTGTTCTTGAAACCAACTCCAAAATGAATTAGGGTCTAATGAACTTAATCTACCCTGCTTATGGACTCTTGTATGCTTGGTCATGGATCTCATGCACGTTTGGGTTGATCTCTATCTGTTATACCACTTTTTGAAAACCCAAATGTCACCTTCCTACCCTTAAACCCTTGCCATTCTTTGAGACCATGATTGAATTTGCTTGAGTGAGGCCTTTTATTGATAGCTTGTCATGTGTAAAATCTTGAGAGTATTAGGAGCGACATTGGCTTGTTTTCATCTTGGACTAGCTATAGGACCTCTTTTGAGCTAGCATTTAGGAATGAGAAGTGTGTTGGTACTAATAAGCTCTGATCTTGGGTTTCGAAGTGTGAGAAAAATGAAAAGGAGATAGCCACTAGGGATCGAAAAAAAAAAAGATATACTCTAAACAGCAAAACCCCAAAAGAAAAAAAAAAAGAAAATAAAGAGAAGATATCCCTAGTCGGTTAAAGAAAAGAAAAAAAAAAGAGAGTTTCATTTGGTGAGTGAAAAAAAAAAAAAGAGTTTGAAAGTGATTGGGAAGGGGTAGAATGATGAGAACAAACCATTGTATGCATGAATTGCTCCTTTTCTTAGATAAATTTTGCATAATGTTCAAGCTCCTTTTTCCTGAGTGAAAGTCACCAAAGAATTCGAACCCCTCTTCTATCATAGATAAACCGTTTTCACTTACCAAGCCAAGTGATCGAGATCAAGTTTCCATTAGCAGGGATTCACCTTATTTGTCTGTCAATGAATGTGAGAGTTGGTGTAAAGACTTGTTGGTTGATAAGCATTGCATCTAGTATAGAGGTATGAGAGTCCCTTTAGGCCTTGAGAAGATAGAGTATACTAAGAGAGCATGCTCATGCTACGTGCTATGTCTACCTAGGATGTGATGTTGAAGGCTAGAAAGTGTATCTTTTGGTTCTGAGCTCCCATTTTCAAACCTCTCTCTCTTTCTTGTTTTCGAAAGTCCACTTGAGGACAAGTAAAGGACAAGTTCGGGGGAGTTGATATCGGTCATATTTGCATAGTTTTGGTCATCTCTTTAAGTGCATTTCAGGCATATAGGATATCATTTAGGCATATTTAGGTTGCATTCCATTACATTTGTCTATGTCAGGTATGGGAGATGTTCATTGATGAGTTTGGAGGCAATGGAGGCCAAAGAAGTGGAGTTTGGAGCAAAAGGGGGTGTAGCGACCAGGCGTAGCGACCAGCCTTGGTCGCTACAGACCCACAGGGAGTTGCGGGAACCATAGCGACCAGGCGTAGCGACCAGCCCTGGTCGCTACAGACCCACAGGGAGTTGCGGATGCCATAGCGACCAGGCGTAGCGACCAGCCTTGGTCGCTACAGACCCACAAAGGAAACCCGGGGACCATAGCGACCAGGCATAGCGACCAGCCCTGGTCGCTACAGTCGTGGATGCTGAAATTTCTGCGGGTCAAACCAGGCTTGTTGGGTTGACCCGATTTGTTTTCAAACAGATATAAATACTCTTTAAACCTAGTTTTTTAGATTATTCTGGTTTTTATCTGAGACTAGACTACTCTTGGTGAAGAAGAATTTGAATCTTGAATCCTTTTTATTAATCTTATATTGATTCATCATTTATTCTTGTTCATTGGAAATGATTTACTCTGATTCATCATTTGTTTTTGAGTTCATCATGTTTGCTAGTGAGTAGTCATTTGTAGGATCCATGGGTTAGGGTGATCTAGGGTGATTAGGTAATAGGTTAGAAGGTTTAATGTTTGATTATTCATGTTCTATGATTATTGCTAGTTTCTAATGCTAGATTAGACTTGATCACTTTAATCTAGATCAATAGGCAATTTGTACCCGAAAGGTGTTCGACGAAATGTCTGAACCAAGTGATAACTCTCTTTACTGGCTTAACCAATGACAATTGATGTTAGGAAAGTTTAGATAGTCAATAGACCCGCTCTTAATGATTGCTTGATTTAATTAGACCAAAGACATTTGATGTCTAGTGATTGAAAGCAAATGAACTTCTATCTTGATAGAGAATTAGTTTAATGGTACGTCTAGACTAGTAGAACTGAGTTGTTTATAGCGTTAACCGTTTATCTTAGATCCGAATCACCCAAAGTCAAAGCCCTTGCCCATGGGTTCTCGTTTTTCCCATTCATTTATAATCCTAGTTTCGCATTTGTGTTATTTGGTTACTTCACCCCATATCAAAATTGATTGCACTTAGATTAAGTTTATACTTGCATTCTCATTGCATCATGTTCACTTAGGATTGGATTGACACTCATCTATACTACTTTGATTAGGATAGAGTAAAATCATTTATCATCCCGCCAAAACCTCAAAACCGCATTTTTCCACCAAAACCTCAAAAATGCATTTTCCCGCCAAAACCGCAAAAACGCATTCCCCGCCAAAACTAAAAAATGCGTTTTCCCGTCAAAACCGTAAAAAAACATGTTTTCCCGCCAAAATCGCAAAAACGCATTTCCCGCCAAAACTGTAAAAACATGTTTTCCCTCCAAACACGTAAAAACATGTTTTCTCGCCAAAACCGCAAAAACGTGTTTTCCTGACAAAACCGTAAAAACACGTTTTCTAGCTTAAACCGTAAAAACATATTTTTCCGCCAAAACCGCAAAAAAGTGTTTTTTGCAAATTTAAATAAAAATTTATAAATGTCAAAATGCTAATTTTAAATTAATTTTAGTGTAAATATATTTTAGACTAAATAATAAAAAGTTAGTTAAGTTAAAATTAATATCAAACAAATGATTAAATCAAAATAATGGTATATTTGTAATTTGTTTATTAAACTCATCTAGATGAAAATAGGAAAAAAGAAACGAACATAAAAACCATTCGGATGGCTCATCTAGATGAAGAAACGAACAACCCCTAAAATCTGGATGGATTATCTAGATGGATCACATAAATGGATCATCAAGATGGAAATGACAGCTGGAGAAATGAACCGGCCCGAACTCGGTTTCACTGTAGTGAAAGTTACACCGATGGTTTGATTAGGTAGTGTAGAACCCAACTTAGTGATTCTAGGTGTTACTAAATTGCATTGTTTCTATGTCGGGTCGAAAACTTGTATGCTTTTGTGTTCATAAATTCGATATATGAAAACTTATTATGAGTAAAAAAAATCGCATGCCAATATCTTAAAATCCCAAACCCAAGTACTAATTGACTTGATTCTGTAAGAAGACTATAATCAACTGTACGCACATACACTTAATTCCATGTTCCCGTATCAATCCGACGGTTTAGAAATCATGACTGTTTCTTAGTCTCCGCATGATAATCTTTACACACAGAAGGCAGTATAGGCTTGCGTGTAGTCGATTAGTCATTACACTTGTTGATTTGTGTCAATATATATAAGCCGACTCAACACCCCAAAGCTCTCTCTCTCTATACTTTGCTTCTCTTTCTAAACTTTCTCTCTTCCCTCAAGTTTTCTCCTAAACGATGAAGATCTTCGTCAAGACTCTCAAGGGTACGAACTTCGAGATCGAAGTGAATCCGGCGGATACGGTAACCCTGATTCTTCATTTCCAGACTCTCTCGCGTTAACTGTTTATTAGGTTTCCTGTAATCGTAAGGGTTTTGATTCTTATCTTGGTGGAATTGGGTTTCAAATAGTGAATCCTGCGATTCTTATTTGAAATTACGCGTTTCTTTTTCGATTTTCTGTTGTTTCGGGATGAGAATCCGACCGATTTGAATTGAAATTAGGGTTTCTTTGTGAGTCTGTAGGTTTATCGATAGTATTGGCTTTAGGTTAACTGTTTGAGTGTGTATAGTATCTGTGGCTCCGTGATTTTACTTGATTCTAAGTTTGCTTCTAAAGTTAACTATACTTGAGATAGGATCCTTCTGGGTTTTTTTCTGTAGTAGATTCTTACTATAGTACTCAATATGTATGCTTGTTTAACCATGTGAACGTGTATAAGGTTTGTAATGGTGTTGTTTACGTAGTATGTAATATGTGAGTGGATGATTCGTATAACTTTGAGATGCATATTAACATATGGGTGGTGACAGATCTCTGAGACTAAAAGAAGAATAGAAACTCATCAAGGTGCGCCATACCCCGCTGCTCAGCAGATGCTGATCCACCAAGGAAAAGTTCTTAAGGATGAGACTACATTGGAAGAGAACAACGTTGTTGAGAACAGTTTCATTGTCATCATGTTGTCTAAGGTCTGATCTTCTTTCATTTTTGTATCTTTTGGGTCCACAGTTTTATTATTTTATGGATGCTAACTCGTTGTACAATATAGGCCAAGGTTTCTTCAACAGGGGCATCAACTGCACCTACACCTGCACCTACACCTGCACCTGCATCTCAGGTTAAATAATTTTTTTTATATGTATTTGGCTATGGTTTACTGTCGTGTTCAAGGCTCTTTATTTGCAAGTGAAAAGAAACGAAATTGCAAATCGTAGATCACATTTATTAGTTCATCTAATTGAATTGCTTTGGTCTTTTTAAGGCTCAGCCTGCTCAGACAGTAGCTACACCTCAGGTGGCTGCTCCAACTGTCTCAGTGTGAGTCACTTACCTTCCTCTCCCTTTGGTTTAACTTAATTTGTTGATGAATCCCTCTGTATGCCGTTATGCTAATTTTGTGCGTTTTGCAGTCCAGAGCCTACAAGTGTAACTGCAACCGTTGCAGCACCTACTGCTGCTGCTTCGTAATCACTTATCAAAACTGCAATCATATTCTGTCTTTCATTGTTTTATCATTAAATAACTTCTGTTTCCTTCTTTTTCCTGTGGTTGAACAGGACGCAAACAGATGTGTATGGTCAAGCAGCGTCAAACCTTGTTGCGGGGAATAATCTAGAGTCCACTGTTCAGCAAATTCTTGACATGGGTGGAGGTAGTTGGGACCGTGACACTGTTATCCGAGCCCTGAGAGCCGCCTTTAACAACCCTGAAAGAGCTGTTGAATATCTTTACTCAGTATGTGTCATTCCACTTCTTTATTATTTTATACTTACCTTTTCTTTTGCCACAACTACAGTATTCTTTGATCTGTTTGTTGATCTTTTGTTTGATGCATTTCAGGGAATCCCTGCTGAAGCTGAAATCCCGCCAGCCCCTCAAGCCCCAGTTACTGGTGGACAGGCTGCAAATCCTCTAGCACAGCCCCCACAAGAAGCTGCTCCAGTACCTGCAACTGGTGGTCCAAACGCAAATCCATTAAACCTGTTCCCTCAGGTAGAGTGTTTTTTTAAGTCTCATATATTAGCATATAATTGAGCTATTTTAGTATATTTTTCGTGCGTTTGGAATTGTTATATGATGTTCACTCTTTATCTGTCTTCACTCAGGGCATGCCCGCTGCAGACACTGGTGCTGGAGCTGGTAATCTTGATTTCCTGCGTAACAGTCAACAGGTATCTTCACATTCCCCTCCGTTCTGAGTAAAAGACTCCTCAATCCGTTCCACTTATGATAATGGCATTTTGTCTGCCAATGCTACAGTTCCAAGCCCTGCGAGCTATGGTACAAGCGAACCCACAAATTCTACAGGTACATTTTATTCACGTCTAATTCAATTCCTGGTAGGTCTTTTAATCACACCATCATATTCCGCTCTCGCAATGTCTTTCTCTGCAGCCTATGCTTCAGGAGCTCGGTAAACAAAACCCGCAGCTTGTGCGTCTAATTCAAGAGCACCAGGGCGACTTCCTGCGCTTGATAAATGAACCTGTCGAGGGAGAAGAGTGAGTTTATATCATCATCATTCTCCCATACATTTTCATTTTTTGTTTGCCCAACAATGCGTGAAAGCAGATTTTTCATTTACTATACTAATACAACCTGCAGGAACGTCATGGAACAGTTGGAAGCAGCCATGCCACAAGCTGTTACGGTCACACCTGAAGAGCGTGAAGCCATTGAACGGGTTTGTTCCTCTCTTTTGTTTGAATGGGTGTTCATCTTTTAGTCATTTTCAAATTTGATTGGAACTTTGGTTTTGATGTTGTTTGTTTATGTAAAAACAGCTTGAGGCGATGGGGTTTGATCGTGCGATGGTCTTGGAGGTGTTCTTTGCGTGCAACAAGAATGAAGAACTTGCAGCCAACTATCTTCTAGATCACATGCACGAGTTTGAAGAACAATAGTGGAAGAAGAAAGAGATCAAATCCATTCCTCCCTCCCAGACACAGAGACCCATCTTTCTGTTTTTTCTTTTATCATTTGGTTTTATATGATATGATCTCTCTTCTCCAATGCAGTTGACAAGTTTCATGTTTATGTTCATGGGAGTTGATATGTTTATGCTACATTTTAAAAACTTATCATAGCTTATCTCGTTCGAAGATGTTCCTCCTCTCTATTTGATGGTTCAAGTGCCCTTAAGACTTGCGCTTTCTGGTTTGGCTACAGACCCAGTGTAAGTAGCTCAAATGGACTATGCGGTCAATCTAGAGGAAACATCGTCCTACGTAGACGATTACGATACGAAGATCTTTTATCGCCTTACATTTTTATCTTATGTAAAGAAGCGTTGGTGAGCCTTTTAAATGCAGAAAATCAAGGAAAGGAAAGATAACTGGTATGCGTGTAGCTCATGTTGACCCCCTGGTCTTTCACTTGTTATCTGTTGTTGATGTCCGTTTCTTCGGTAAGGCTGAGAGTAATGATCCGCTCAAAGAGTATTTTTAATTCGAAAAATATATTGCGAGAGGTATGATTTTACAAGGAACGTTTTTTCTAAGTATGGAAATATTTGTATTTATGGAAGTTGGGAAAATAAGCTGTATTTTGACAAAGTACGGACCTTTAGTGAGCTTCGAAATGGGTTGAGTGAAACGATCACGAAACGATTGTGAAGTAAGGAATGATCGGGACCACAAGGCTAATTAATTACTGGACAATATGGGTTTCCAATAAGGAAATTCTAACTAGTTATGTTTGTGGGATTATACAAAATGAAGGCAGATATGCGGCATTCGGATAAGAAAATAATTATAGAGATCATGTCTAGTCATTGATGGAGATTTTTAACCAAGCCAAATAAGGAAACAACACTAAATGTTTTGCTTGGTGAGCAAGTCCAGAAAATAGTATAAAAAGAGACATTTAACTCTCATTTCTTTACACAACAAGAAAAACATGTTTAAAGAGAAATAGAGCGGAAACAAGATGGAAGAGAGAGAAGTTTGAGAGGAGGAGCTAAAGAGTTCCTCATCGAAAATGCTAGGAAGTTCAGAGTCTTCGAATCCTAAAGATTCAGATAAGGTGAAGGTGTGATTCGTGGTATCTTAATAATCAATATTTATGTCATAGTTTGTTCGTTAGGATGGAGACTATGCGTTAGGGAAATTGTTTATGGAAAGTTCATTCTTCGTTATTCGAGGTGGTTCTCAAGGATCGAAGAACGTTCCCACATTCTTAGGATAATTGCATGTTAGATTGTGTGTATTGGTGATATGTTTATGTGAACGAACATATAATTAAGCACGAAAAGAGTTGGTAGGTTAACTGGAAAATGTTATAGAAATGGACTAAGGATGAATTAATTAAGGAAAGAACGGGTATTGTTACAGGCACGGAAGCTGGGTCGATGGGTTGGATGGTCGATCGGTCGATCTTATCGATGGAGATGGAGATCGGACGGGAAGATGGTGAAGATGGCCGACTTGTCGTCCTTTTAAGTCCAGTTTAACCTATAAACAAAGGAAAAATAATGAGTTTATGAATAATGAAAATAAGAACATAAACTAAACATAAAAAGGAATGGAATGATTGATGGATAAATGTTTGATGATGGATGATGGATAGATGATGTTGGATACATGATGATTGACGCTCTCAATCCGTGGATGCTGATTTAACTCTCTCAATCTGTGTCTCAAGGCTCTTGAATCACACAAAGAACCTATGAACCACGAGCTCAGTAGACTTCTAATGCTTCTCACAACTTCTCAAAGAACACTCTTTAAAAAGAATATGCTTTGCATACTATTTTATTGATTGAAAGGCGGTTTGTACATAGGTCAACAATAAGCTTGTAAAATGCTCAGGAATCTAAGTCTAACGTCCATAGAGAGAAAAGAAAGGAAACAAATTAAAAACAAAGAAAGAAATCGAAAAATCGTCCGTTGGGCCTTTTGTAAAGTTTTGGCTCCAAATGAGAAACATGTTACTTCTTGAACCTGGGCGGTTTTAGGGATCCTGGGAACCTTCTTGATGGATTTAAATTTTCTTAAATCGTGTATAAGCTGATGGGAAAAGAGCTGTTGGAGCTTTATTGAAAGAATCTCCAAATAAGGCAAGTGTGGCCAAATGTAGATCCCCATGATCCTATGGCTTCTGGTTCACTGTAGGCTGATGGAATGACCTTCTGAATGGTTTTAGTTGTCATCTGGAAGTATTTTTTTAGGCTGAATGTCTTCTGGTCGGAGTTGATTGACTTGGAAATGATTAAACCAAAAGATTATCCAATCTTTCCTTAAATAGCTCTGGGTGGGTTGGATAGTTTTTTTAGGGATCCGCCTAATCCAATGTCGTCTTCTGCTTCATAAGATATTGCATATTAAATAGCTCCAGGTGGGTTGAAAAGTTTCGCCTGGTGGCCAGAATTGAGTTTGGTTTAATGGCAAACCAGATCTTCCAATTTAGGTAAGTGTGAGACTAGTTTGGCCGGTTTTGGGAAATGAGCCACAATTTCATATTTCAGTGGAAATTTCTCCTCATTCTTGGATGGTTTCAAAGCTAATAAATCCATATTGATGTCATTTTTTGGGCTTTGTGAATGATGGGGTTGAATCCTCTTCAACATGCTGATACTCGCAGATAGACGAGCTAGAAAACCTCTGGTTTGTAAAATTCATATCTTCCGGGTCCAAGAATATTTGAGGATTATTCTAATTGGGCTTGACTCCTTGTTGAGTGTAGAATGCATGAAAAACCTTTCATGTCAAAATTCCTTATGGTTGGTGAGATATACTGTTTTTACTGAACACATATCCTGGTTGGTCCTTTGGTTGGCTGAATGGTGCATCCCGTTGGCTTTTGATTCATGAGTCATTTATGTGCCCACAACAGGGATATATGAATGAACCTAAATAAGGAAAGTGTATTTTAGCTTCAGGCCGTAAAGATTTTATGATCATGTTTTGGCTTCGACCATGTATGTTGGCTTCGGTTGTTATTGACCTTTGGATCGTAGATTGGCTATGGGCCATAATGGACCGACGGGTCGCATATTTGTATCCGGTCGCAGGTTTGACTACATATGTAGGTTTGGTAACGACTGCATGTTGGCTATAGTCGTAGGTTGGATACAACCGCATGTTGATTGACCTTCGGGTTGGAATGTTATAAAATGCCAAAATAAAATAATGATGGAACCGAATGTTAGGTTGTTTGTTTTAGTGCATCAAACTGGATAAGTAATATGAAAATGGCTAAGTAAGAAATGATGGAAACAAATTGCTAGGTTGATAGAAAGGGATTGCTAGGTTGTTAGAAGATAACGTGAAATTTGATTGCTTGATTATTAAGTTGCATGTTGGCAGTTTTGAGCGTCATCACTGAGTAATTTTGTATGCTAAGGCATGCTTTGCAATGCATGTAATGACGATTGTGTAGACCGGAGTGTGAGACTATAAAAACCACCAGAGAAGGGTGTTTTGAACTTAGGTAATGTATGGAAGTTTTGTAAAAGATATTTTCATCGTAACTTACATGATTTAAGTACTCAGTCTTTTGTTTCATTTATAAAGTTGAAGTATTTCTCATGTTTGTTCGATTAAATTTGACTTGATCTTTTACTTACAATTTTTCATGTGTTTTCAAAGATTTTCGAGTTGGGGTGTTTCAATATGGTATCAGAGCCAGCCAGTTTTGTCATGGCTGGTGTTTTTCGAAAATGGGGTTTATGTGTAAGGGTGGAAAGGAATCAATGGTCTATGTCTCACGTGAAGGATGTGTTGTATGATCTCTCTAAGGTATATCTTAGTATGCGTTTATAATTGGATTGCTTAGAAAATGGCTAAGCAAAATTATGTTCAAGAGTTTTCAGGAAGTTAGTGAAAACTAACTTATGTCTTGTTAAAAATAAAAAAAGTGTTGACTATCGAGTTTTACATAAGGTAGGCAATGAAGGTATCATGTTGTTTCATTCATCAGTAGTAAATATACTTAAAGTCGTGTGCGATGGATCAAGATATGTCAACTTTAATGAAGGAGTGGATACAATGGTAGAAGGTATGAAGCAATAATCTACATAGATTTTTGGTTGACTAACTGGCTAGCTAGGTCTGTGAGAGATGCTAAGTTAATTCTTGTCAAGAATGAAGGAAGTTAATGTCTCATGGAATTATGAAGTTTTGGATATTCGTGTGGTGGTGTAGCAAACTTGTTGGAAGCTGAATATATCGACCAAAATGCAACAGGGACACATTATGGTTAGATATCTAAGTAGAATGTGGTACCATGGGTACACAAGATGGATGCAAGAATGAAATGAATTCACTTGTTAGTGTCGTGGTGGTGAAAGTCAAACTTTGTTCGACTACGGGTGTCACATTCTTTTCGTGGTAGGAAATCGCTCAACATTGGTCACATAAGAATGACTACGAGGAAGAGATCAGATTTGGCTGTGAAGCATAGATTTTCAAATCGCATGTCATTTATCAAGATGTTTCAATGATGGTGGAGCGTGCAATCATATTTAATGACTTGATCGTGTTACAAGGTAAATGGTTCAAAGCAATTCTTGGAATGGACTAGTTGAATAAATGTCGGGTTAACATGGATTGAAAAAATGTTAAGGTAGCACTATGAGAAGTAGGAGATCTGGTAGTTCACAAAAATGAAGAAGCAATTTGAGATTTCAATTGTATCAACAATAAGAACGAAACAGATGATAATGAACAAATACAAATTATTCTTAGGACCATCACAGATGCAGAAGTTGAACAAAGAGAGGTATTGGTATAATTTCTATGGAAGCATGATTTCCAAGGAAATTAAGCAAGTGAAGTTATCTGAAAAATGGGATTTGGGTTCATGAGTGCAATGTCCCAGGAAAGCGTTGGCCGAATCAAGGAAAAGTTACGAACACTGCAATTGGTCGAGGATGAAGAATTCAACAAGATAAAAAACTTTGTTGGATTAGTGAGTAAGAATCACAATTGATAAAGATATATACAAGTTGGTTCAACCATTCAATGGTTTGACTGTAAAGGATGTGAAGGATGGTGGACAACATACTCCAAAGAAAGTTTTGCGATCCATGAAGAGCGTAGATGAGTTTGTTGGTGTTAATGAAATCCAACTAGGAGTGATTTTGCATTGGCACATCTAAGGTTGGAATTAGGTGTTTTAGTAATGTGATATCGCATATTCGTCTAGAAGAATGAGGAAGTAAAGGAGTTGGATGCATCACTGAAGATATTGCGAAAGAAGGTCTTTATGGAAAATTAAAATACACATAGTGAGGAATTAGGTGATCAAGTTAACTTTAGACGATTGGAGAATGTGTGGCACTCTTACGGTTTGGGATTATGGATGCAATCTTGACGAATAATTATCATTGGCATATTCAGTTGCATATGAAGGAGACTCGACTATCGAAAGGTTCCGGTCAGATATGTTATATTGGACCAAAGTGAGGGAGGAAGGAAATGCCAAGTTAGAAGGAACTGAGGGAAAGTGGAATGGAGGAAACCCAAAGATTAGCCCAAGCAAGCGGTTGAACTGCATGGAAGCAAGATACATGCAGCGAGTCCAGAGTTTTTTCAATCTTTAGTTGTTCAGCAGTTGGACGAGACAAATTCGAAGACAAATTTAATGTAAGTGGGAGAGATTTGTAACAACCCACTCCCGAAATATATTATGAGAGGTTGAATTCTACAAGGAGCATTTTTTTTTGCTAAGTGTGGAACACATTTATTTATGAAAGTTAAAAGAATAAGCTGTAATTTGACAAAGTCTCGAATCTTTAGTGAGCTCGTGGAACAAATTTGAAATGGACTTACTGACGCTAAAACGATCAGGAAACGATAGGGGCACACATAAGGAATGATTGAGACCACAAGGCTAATTAAGGAATATTCGGCTACCGGACAATCCGAGTTCAAGTAAGAAAATTTCGACTAGCTATTGTTGCAGGATTATACAAAAGGAATGTCAGATTTGCGGGAGTCAGATAAGGAAATTTGAGAGAGAATTTTGAGAAGAGGGATCGAACAAGGAGGAGCTAAAGAGTTATCGTCAGAAGCGTTAGGAAGTTCAGAGTCTTCAAATTCTAGAGATTCAGCTAAGGTGAGGGCGTGATTTGTGGCTTATTAATAATCAGTATTTATGTCATAGTTGGTTTGGTAGGATGGAGATTATGCGTTAGGGAAATTGTTTATGGAAAGTCAGTTCTTCGTTTTTCGAAGTGGTTCTCAAGGATCGAAGAACACTCTCGTGTTCTTAAGATAATTGCATGTTAGATTGTGTGTGATGGTCATATGTTTAAAGTGATATGTTTATGTGAACGAAAACACAAAATTGATCTTGAAAAGAATTGGTAGGTTAACTGGAAAACATTATAGAAATGGACTAAAGATGAATTAATTAAGGAAAGAATGAGAATAGATTAATGAACCTAAATAAGAAAAGTATATTTTGGCTTCGGAACATAAATATGGTATTATCATGTTTTTGCTTCGGCCATGTATGTTGTCTTTATACGTTATGGACCTTTGGGTCGCAGCCTGGCTACGAGCCATAATGAACCGACATGTTGCAGGTTTGGCTACGACCATAGGTTTGACTACGGCCGCAGGTTGGCTATGGCCACATGTTTGGCTGCGACTGCATGTTTGGCTACGACCGCATGTTTGGCTACGACCGCATGTTTGGCTACAGCCGCATGTTTGGCTATGACCACATGTTTGGCTATGACCGCATGTTTGGCTACGGCCGCATGTTTGGCTACGACCGCAGGTTGATGAACCTTCATCTCTGGATGTTAGGAAATGCTAAAGTAAATGAATGATGCAATCAGATGTTAGGTTGTTAGTTTCGGATGCATGAAAATGGATAAGTAATAGGAAAATGGCTAAGTAAGAAATGATGGAAACGGATTGCTAGGTTGATAGAAAGGGATTGCTAGGTTGTGACAAGGGAACATGAATTTTGATTTCTTGATTATTAAGTTGCATGTTGGTAGTTTTGAGCGTCCTCACTGAGTAATTTTGTATACTCATGCCTCCTTTGCGATGCAGGTTATGTTGATTGTATGGTGATATAGCCTATTTATTACCAGTCAGTTTTAGACCATGTAATGTGCTTTATTTAGGGTCTATTAGGTATGTCTAGGCTATGTTTAGGGTCTTTACAGGTCCATGTATATTTTGGAGATATATGGATATACTTGGAGCTCTTGGAACATTTAGAGGAGAAGAATCCGTAGCTGATCAGTTGGAGAGTCGAAGTACAAGACTGTCGTCGATCAACGACACTATCTTGGCGTCGACCGATGTTACAAGACCAAGGTCGATCGATACTGAACATTTGCCATCGATCGACAGCCAAATCACAGACAGCCGCTTTCAAACCCAAGTTAGAGACAAATGACGAAGATGCTCTGAACGAGTTTTGACCTAGATTTTAAGGTTTTATATTTATGCTTTATGTATTTACACATGGGAGGGAGCCTGAGAGAGAGAGAGAGAGAGAGAGAGAGAGAGAGAGAGAGAGAGAGAGAGAGAGAGAGAGAGAGAGAGAGAGAGAGAGAGAGAGAGAGAGAGAGAGAGAGAGAGAGAGAGAGAGAGAGAGAGAGAGAGAGAGTTTTTAATATGGTTTTAAAGTTTTTAGGGGTGAAGATTCATAACTACTTAAGGAGATTTGGAACCCTAATATTTTATATATGCATTATATTCATACTATTACTCTTGCTTTGATTATGTTTGAGTAATTATTAACTAGATTTAGGGTTGAATGATAGAAATAATGGATTATCCCAAAAGAAGGAATGCTAGCTTAGCTTAATATCCATCAATTGAGTTGTGCTTAATCCTTGCATTCTAGACTAGCTAACTATGATCTCGAAAGTAGGACATAGACGACTACGAGAGTATGTTTTGTACCAGAATAGTCTCCATTGAACTAGGTTGTTAGGCGCATGCGAGCACTGGTCTAATTAGCTTGGTGAACATATCAAATCTCATTCACACTTCCTTCTGATTACACCATCGATCGACATTAGGTCTTAGCCGTCGATTGATGGTCTTTCCTTTTGCTCGCGTACGAGAGTTGGAGTTAAAAAAGGTCAAAATAGTTAATATTTGAGTTCTAGAATACTTACATTTTCGTGCTTCATATTCTCTATAATCCATTAAGCTTGAAACCCTAGGTCTAGATTACTTACATTTGCATCTAGTTAGTTTAGTAGCATATTTCCATATTTACATTATCATCATATTTTCATACACATTATTATTATATTTCTATATTGCATCTATACCTCATGATAAGAAATATTTGCTTAAATTGATTACTTGCTACCAATATATATAATTACCTAGCTTAGTCTTTAGAAATAAGAAATTTATTGTGTTACATTGCTCTCTGTGGATTCAGTCCCTAAATACTACACATGATCTCTCTTGGCAAGAGTATTTTTTGTGTGTTAATATTAGGGTTAATTTGATAGTTAATTGTTTAGGATATTTATACCATGCTAGAAAAATTAACACGCCATGTCAAATTTGGCGCCTTTGCCAAAGAGCATTGATCACCGTTAGATTTAATTTCTAGGATTTAGTCTATGTTTGTTTTTTACTTTCAAGTTACTAAATTTTTCTTTTTCTTTATTTTTCAGGTACTTGCAAAAGAGTACCAGGAGTAATAAATGACAAGAAATACTATTCTCAGATCCAGAGAAACTCGAACGTACGATCCGAAAACAAAGACAACAAGAATCAATCGATGACACCTACATAGCATCGATCGACAAAAACTTACTCGCATAGATCGACGGTAGCAGATGAGTTCAGATGGTTGCGACTTTAGTATTGGTTCATAATGAGAATGGAGACTTGCATGAACTCAACGGTCATCTGCGTAATGCACCATGTCAAAGGATAAACGATCATGGGACTGTAATCCCTTATACATAAGCAGAAGTGGAAGCAAACGCTGTAGTAGCTCAACCTGAAGCTAATGCCCAATCTGCTCAGAAAACATTGGCTGATTACAACCGTCCAGACCAGTTCTACGCCAACAGATTCGCCATTCGTCCTCCAGCTTTTCAGAGAAATGATTTTGAGATCAAACCCGCTTTCTTTGGACTTGTGGCGCAGACGCCTTACCATGGTTGGGACATGAACACTCTAGGGATCATTTGGAGCGATTTGAGATCTAGTAATTGTTATTAAAGCGAATGGAGTCCCTGAGGATTATCTCTTCTGTAAGATATTCAAGTACTCACTTGCTTGAGAAGCTTCATATTGGCTTAAGCAGCTACCACTATAATATCGGACATCCTAGACTGACATCAAGAACGCTTTCTTGCGTAACTTATTTTATGACACAAGAGCAGAAGATCTAAGGAGAAAGATTGCTACTTTTTCACAAGAAACTTTAGAGTCTTTCAGAAACTCCTGGATCAGATTCAAGTCATACTAGAGAGATTGTCCACGTCACGGGTTCAACGAAGTGCAACTTCTTAGAAATTTCTTCAGAGGTATTGGATTACAGTATCAGATGGCTTTGGACACATCTAGTGAGGTGAATTTCTGCACTAGGAGTCCTGAAGAAGCTATGAGATTGATTGAGAATCTGGCATCCAGCAGCAGTACCAAAAACAAAAATTTTGAGAGGAGGAAATCAAACCCACTTGTAAGTAAGGAGCAGATTGAAGAAGTCAAAGAAAAACTGGATAGTGTTCAGAAATTTCTCAAGAAGTAGGTTAATTTTGCAGAAGTATAAGCAATAGAGTGAGGAGACGATGAGATTGAAGAAGGGGATGTGAATTACATTGATGAGAATGGTTTCCAAAGACAAGGGAATCCATGTTTTAGTAAGAATTCCTATGGGAATGGTCAAAGGAGTAACTTTAATCAAGGTTCACAGCGAAAGCCCTTCAACAACAACAAGACTTATGGATCTTCCTACTACCAGAATCCTCCTCCAGAAGCTTAGGAAAGTTGAAGCAATGGTTGACAGAGTTTTAGAGGGACAACATAAGATGACTGTTGATTTCAATGTAAAGATAGATGGTCTGTACTTCAACCTCAATACCAAGTTCGAAAACCTAAGCACCCATGTGAAAAAGTTGGAGAATCAAGTGATGCAAACAAGTGAAACCATTATGAGGCGTGAGAGCCTGATCAAGGAGAAAATGGAAGCTAGACAGAAGCACCACGTTAATGCATTGATTGATGATGATTTTTGGCAGGAAGTTAAGAGAGAGAAGCTCCAAGAAAGAGAATTTTGTGTGGAAAGTTCTATGTCATTCGACAGTTCTCATTGGTGTCGATCGACACCAAGCATTGACCATCGATCGAAAAAGAACCCTGCAGTATCCATGGCTTCGTGTGAATCGACTAACATCGATCGACACATAACTTAGAGCAACGATCGACGGAGTGATAGACGTATCGATCGACAGTGAGACCTAAGCATCGATCAACAGATGAGAAAACTAGTTCGACTGCCGAACATCAATGCGAGTTTGATTGTGCGTCCAACCGTGACAGTTTCAGAATAAAATGCAAACACGTCTGAAGCTATGGATCTTGATAGAGAAGATGAGGGACAACCCAAGAGGAAGCAAAAGATCCCCAAACATCAACGCAGAGAAGCCAATGAAAAAGAGATGGATAACTTTACCAAAAGAGTTTTCAAAATCTCTTTAGATATTTCTTTTGATGAAGCTTATTATACTCACAGATTGTGGATGTTTTTCAGGGAAACAAGGGAGACAGATGATGATATAAAGATCATGTTCAATCATCTTAGAGAGAAGATGAAGCAGATAACTTGTCTGAGGAAGAAAAGTGATCCTGGAAAGTTCGTGGTTCCATGCTTCATCAAGGGCAACGAATATCCCAATGCCCTCTGTGATATTGGATCATCAGTGAGCATTATTCCAAGGACTATGGCAGAGGAGCTGAACCTGAAAGTGGAACCCTCCAATGATTATTTCACATTTGTAGACTGCTCAAGAGTGAACTCAGGAGGGATGGTAAAAGATGCTCCAGTGTAGATTAACATCACCCTAGTCCTAGTAGACTTCCATGTGATGGACATTAGGATAGGTTGAAACCCTTCTCTACTACTTGGGAGAGCATTTATGGCCACTGTGGGAGCTATATGTGATATGAAGTTAAATAGGTTTTGTTTATCTCTAATTGATAAAAATATTTTTTATGAACCTATTAAGAATAAGAACAAATCTACTCTGATTGAATTGTGTAATGATGCAGAGCTTTTGGTCACATGCTTCTGCGATTATGAGTTCAATGAGGAGTCGAAAGATGGAGTATCGATAGATACTCAGCCCAGACAATTGATTGACGAGCTTAAAGTTCAACAATCGGTCGACACCCACCCATTGATATCGATCGACACTCACCCTTCAGAACCAATCAACACATAACATGCTGATTTCGAATACAACCCAACCAACTTCGAGTACGACAAAGATTACAGAGAAGAAGAGATAATAGAATACCGAGGTATTGCTATGGAAGAGGCTGGTGTTTTTCATGTTTCCCATCAACTCGGGAGAGCAACATCGCTCGATGGTAACCAATCACCATCGATCGATGCTGGTATTAACTCAGAGTCCGAACTAGATCAGCAGCAAAACGTGAGAAGGAATATCTACAACGAGATGAGTTCGGTATTATGAGAGATCCGGATGGTCACGCAAGAGCTATGGATGGCAGGATTCTTCATGTCACGAAGGAAGATGTGGCAGATATACTTGCGATGGACAATGGAACTTGAACCTTTTCAGCCAACAGTCTGATTATCAAGCATCGATCAACGGTCACCATACACCATCGGTCAACACACATCAGGTATACCGAGGATACAGTGAAGCTTACGACGAATACGATGAATATTACATAAAGGAAGAGATGACTGAGTCTCGCGGTCTAGCATGGGAAGAAGCTGGCAGGGTAATGAAAGAGAAAGTGGATAATAGAGCATTGATCGACAGCATCTCATGGCCATCGAACGACATCATACGCAAAACAGAACAAGAACTTAGCGCAAAAGATACATATGTTGGTTATCTTAGACCAGATGAGTTTGGAATTTTCATAGACCCAGAAGGACGTGCACAAGCTCTTTATGGGAGAATTCTAAACATATATAAGGAGGATGCAGCGGATGTCCTTGTTATGGCTAATGGATCAAGAAATTTATTTGGACAACAGCAACAGCCATCGATCGACGCACTGGTACCAGCATCGATCGATATTGAGAAGGAGGAGAACGAACCAATCCATAATGATTTATACACTTCCAAACACCCTAGATCGATCGAAGATAGCCAGCATGAACGATAGACACCACCTTTCCAGGGGTACACCATTTTTTCACTTGAATCCCTATGGATCAGGAAGTTCACGATCAATCGATTGGATAAACCCACTATTGATCAACGGTCGTATAGCACATGAAAAGAGAGCTTATGATGTTGATGGCAGAAAAAAATTTCAGTGGGAAAAGAAAGATGAGTATGGCATCTACAAAGATGAGAATGGTAATGCACAAGCTATAAATGGTAGAGTCGTGAATGTGTTTGAGCAGAGCTACATATGTTTGAGCAGTTCTGGAGAGAGCTACTATGTTTGAGCAGTTTACCAAAACATGCAGCAAAGATTGCTATGTCTATGCAGAAACAAAAGACATACAGCAGAACAAAGATTGATGAGATTTTAAATTATATAAAATTTCATCATACTTAAAATTATAAAGAGTATTCTTGTTTTGTTCTTATTTTTTTTTGTATTTTTATTCAACATTTGGTTCTTTCTTACCATTTGGTTCAACTGAAGAACTAATATTGTCAATTTCTATATATGTTATTGTATCCACAAATTTTTCATTTAAAATTTAATATATAAAAATGCATACTTGTATATGTGAGAACAAAAAATATGTTTGATATTTTATTGATATTAAGTAATTATAAATAAACTTTAACATTTACAATTATATGAAATTAAAACATGAATTATCAAATATGAAAGTATATGCATAAATTTATTAAACTAATTTATGAAAATATTAATTATTTTTGAGTATATAATACATGGTTTTTTTTATTACACATTTTAAATGAATAGAAAATAACATCTATAACATTTGCAACGTAATTATGAAAAATGTGAATATACAAACTAAATATATATTATTTTCTATGCTCATATTTATAGAAAATAATATATGTATAAGAATATATATATTTACATATTATATATATAAATAAATTCATCTAACAATAAATTGTTACTGAGTATGAGAAATGAAAATATGAAATCATACTTTATGTAAGAGTGTAAGAATGCATACAAATGTTATAATATATGTAAGAGTAAATAAAAATAATGTTATATATTTCATTGTTTAATATTATTAAGTGATTATAAAAGTAACTATTTAAATGTATAAATTTATTCAAATAATATATGAATTATTAATAATATGCATCAAACTAATTTATATAAAAGATAAAATTTAAAATTAATTAAATAAGAGAAAGTACATGGATGTGTTATTTTTAACATCTGAGTAATTTATTTGATAAACTAATTAAAAATACACCTTGAGTTTTTGAATTTTTTTAAACTGATGTAAAGACAACCTGAAAGATATAAAACTAATTAGAAACAAGATAAATATATCTTTTACAATTTTTATAGAAAAAAATCGTCTAATACTATAACATGAAAATGAAAAAAAATAGTTAACTTTATTTTGAGAAAAAGATTAATTTGTTAAATGAATGAAAGTGAAATAAAATGTATTATTCCATTTGAAGAAAAAAAAAAGAAATCTTTTTAAAAAACACTTAAAAAGGCAAAACATTTTTACACCATATGACTCATTTACATTTACCAATAACACTATGTGTCACTTAATTCTACCCACACACTTTTCTTAACCATTTGCACATTTCATTAGATTTTCTAACTAAAGTAAAACCACGGTGGTCCCATTCTGTTCCATGTTTTCTCTTCTTCTTTTTTATCACTAAAAAAAACATGAACAATTTTTTTATGTAAGAGAATGGTCACCGAAATTGAGAAAATGTATGGACACCGTCCACCGTTACGTACCATATATGTCGGAACTGCCCCAAGTCGATGAGTTATTCACCAGAAGCTTCCGCCACGGCGAGCTCCATCCACCACAGTTTCCGTGATAAGCTAGCAGAGCTCCGTTGTTGGCAACCTCAAGCTCCAGTCTAGTCGTCTCCTCCTCGATGTAGTCGCCATGCTCTGGACCAGAATCGTGGCCGCCCGAATCGTCGTCGCTTAAGTTGCAGATCGAAGAGAAAGCTTTACCAGAGCAACAATGGTGAACTTTTGATTATTTACACACCCGGTCCTCCAATCTTGCTTATTTTCTAATTTGTCTCAAACTTCTAATTTGTTCATGAATTTGTCTCCAATTTTTTTAATTGTGCAATCCAGACCAAGGATATATTATGATTTTGCAACATGGTCCCTTCCATTTTTTTTTCATTTATAACCCATATGTTTTTGTTTGCAAATAAATCCTTTTGATTTGGTCTCATATTTCTAAATGTACAATTTAACCTTTGTTATATATGTAAATGCATTTTAAAAACCACAAGAAGTTAACAGTGGGACATAGAACTACAATGATGTATATACAATGCATCTATATATATATATATATATATTATCCATGTGATATAAAATGAAAAAAATTTTTATATGTATACCTAATTAAACTTAAAATGATCTAAATAAACTCCAACAATGTACAAATTAAAATCTCATATATCATAACTAGTGCAATGTACAAAACTGGTGTACATGTAATTTTTTGTGAAACAGTTGTACACGTAGACAATGAAATATATGTGTATATTGTGACGATATTTGAATGTGCAAACATTAAAAGCTGTACATGTATGTAACAAATTAATGAGGTGTACATGTTAATCACTGCATGACAACCACATCGAGGAGGATTGTATTGATATGAGCATGTTTTGACAGAGAAGAGGAGGTCATGACGAACAAGAAGCGGAGGAAACTTGGTCGTGGTGGAAGTTGGTGGTGGTGTTATTATGGCGGAAAATGTGAAGATGTAAATTGTTTTAATAGTATACAATGTACACATATGAAGATGTACACGTGTACACACATAATCTATAAGGTGTGTCGGAAAATGTGAAGATGTACATTGTTTTAATAAATTTATGTAATATATCTATAAGGTGTACATGTGAATCAGTGCACAAGTTAACTTGTGTACATGTGAATTGTTGTACATGTAGATATGGTCAATTTTGTGTACATATTTTCATAGCCTCACCTTTTCTTCATTGGTTCACTCACCCTCTCTCTGTCAAGCTTCAATTCCATGTTGCGTTGAGGTCGATATAGATCTGAAGGCTCACCTAGTCATCACCGGTTCAGTCACTGAGTCTCTCAATCTTCACTTTATCGTCACCGGTTCATATCTGACCAACAACTCAGGAACAAACCTTCTCCACTTCGAGTTTGCTTCTTCGGAGACACGAATCCACTATGGTCATGAGCTCGAGAACAGTCCATGGTTGCAGAGACCGAATGTATCTAACAAGTCTATCATGTGTACATGTGAATTATTGGACAAGTTAATTGTGTACATGTGGATAGTGAAAATTTTGTGTACACAGTGTCAATTTCCATATATATGGATTGGTGGTTGTTTAATCAAATGCTAAAATTGATAACAAAAGGATCAACTCAAACTCAAGATGACATATATGACAATAAGTGTACACATAGTTTAGCATGTTATTAATATCTATTGATTTTAATAATTTAGTACTATACTTAAGTTATTTTATGATGATAGGTGTATTTAGTGCATATATGTGTTCATCTGCATTATATTTGTGGCTAAATCAAAGAGAAAATTATTTATTTTGAAAGTATGTGAGAGAAAATGAAACCAATCAAAAGAAAAATGATCATTCGTGCAATTATGAGAAAGTGTTGGAATAAACAATCAAGAAGTTAAGGGGTTGATTCGAATAGATATTTGTATAATTAAAACATTTAAGGTCAAAAATAAAAATATAAAAATGTAAAGGATCAAATGTGTATAAAAAAGTAGTCACTGATGCCCTCAAGCTTCTTGTGATGGAGCCACGGCAGCGAGAAGCGGGATCACAAAACTGGAAATTATATGTCGAAGTCTAAAGAGACGATGATTCCGTTTGTCCAAAGACGAGAGCTTTTGTTACAACTTCGAAAAAGTCATGGTCATAAGACGAGAATTTCAAGTCGTCGAGTTCATATTTTCTTTTTTCATCTTGGTAATTTGTACACTTAATAATAAAACAAAATTGTCAAAAGCAAAAGCAAGTGAGTAAATTTTTAAATTAATTATTTTTTTTGGTCCACCACTTCAAAAGTAACGAGACAACATGTCTCTAGTTAAAAAAATATCCTAATAGCAACATGTGACCTATAGTGTTATTAAAAGTGAGAATGTGTCTTTTTTTTTAATGTAAATCACTCAAACATTTATTGGCCATCTACCTCTCGCCAAACTCATTTCCTCTAATACTTGCAGATCAATAAATTAATGCCCAAAATTAATTTGCATGCAAATTATCAATTATCTTATTACTTTATTTTGCTCTCCATTTTATATGGTGATTGGGACACAAATGCAATCCTATCTGCAAAATAGATGTTTTGCGTTAGATCTATGTTTTATGAGAAATTGCAATGTATAACTATAAAAAAATTATAATTCAACATATAGCCATATCAGCCTTATGGATAGAATATACAATGTATATTTATGTAATATTACAATATATGTCCTTATAAATCTCAGCTTTTGATTTTTTTTTTCATTATTTGTTTTTTTTTCCCTTTCATTTTATTTGATTTATATTTTCTGTAGTAATATAATTTAGCCGAAAATAATATCAAAATAAAATATACATTTTTTTATTTATATTGTATTTTAAAAAATTTCAAACATATATGTATTTTTTAAACTAAATAATTATTATTAACAAGAATATTTCATTCTATTCTATATTATATATATAGAATAACTTTATCAATCTCTCTCTCTCTCTCTCTCTCTCTCTCTCTCTCTCTCTCTCTCTCTCTCTCTCTCTCTCTCTCTCTCTCTCTCTCTCTCTCTCTCTCTCCTTGTTGTATTTCATAGACAACTAAACTACTCCATTTACACATAGTAAATCGAATATATACAATTGGTAAATTTTATTAATGCGTGTACGGTGAAGGAGTAAAATGTCCAACCATATACATATTTGTCACATCTCATCCTTATGGTTATTTTATTAAAAAAATTTCTTCTTATGGTTAGTACATCAATTTACCCATGTTTTATCTGCATCTCAATTCAGCCTTTAAAGAGGCCTTAATATGTAGAATTTTTTACCTTTAGAAGCACTTTATGTCTTTATTATTTCACAGAGAGACACTTTCTACTTGTGACATACTTTTAGTGTGTTTTTACCAATTTATCCTACATTGTAACTAAGTATCATAACATCTCTATCAACTACACGTGACTAAATAATAAACTCTCTCTCTCTCTTCTGCAAATATTTTTTTCTTGAAACTCTACTTAAATTTCTTGAAACCGATTTCACCCCAAATCTCAATTATTTCGTTAATCGATGAAGCATAAAAAATTCAAATCCGCAAAAGCTTATTAATTTGAAACCAGTTTCTTTTCCTTATACTTCCTTGCCCGTAACAAAATCCTTCATTTCCTAAAATCCTAGATGAACAAGATCTTATATAATAAGAAGAGAACAAAGAAGACGATTACAACAGAAAAAATACAAAGATGTAGAAAAAGAAAAATATGCTTTGACCTTTTGATCTTCTAAATCCTAGATTCTCTGAAATTGTCTAATTTAAATGCTCTAATCGCTTATGGTATTTGTTTTGTTGCTTTCTTAATGTTGTTGTGGATTTCAAATCCAGATCTGCAAAAGATGTGGATGGGGAATGTGTGGATGAGTGGTGTGTGGATAGTTGGCGCGTGGATGAGTTATGTATGTATGGTTGAAGTTTGGACGGATGATGTGGGTGGACAGAATCTGCATAAGCTGCATATATTGTTATCAGATAATGTTTCACCCATCCACACATCACATGTCCACACATCAACTTTCCACACATTACTCATCAACGCATCACCCATTAACCCGTCCACGTATCTCTTGTATACGCATCACTCATCCACACATCACTCATACACGCATTATCCATTAAGGACAAAATTATCCATAATTTATCTCTTCCCAACAGAAAAATACTTCACATGTAAGAAGTAACTTTTAGTGTAAGGAAAAGTAAAAAAAATGGCGTAGAGTGTAATCAACACTATTATGTATGTAATAGAAGTGATTGAAAGTGCATTAATATGTACTTTTCGCATTTCTATAATACTACATCTTATCATTTTAGTAGTATGAAAAGACACGTGGCTGGTCGAGAGTACAAGTCGTCTTCATCATCCGACACCTGTCGACGTTTCAGTGGGTCTCTTAACTCAACGCCTCGAAAACGGTTTCGCATATCAGATTCAGTTTCTCTTTCACATTCCAAATTTGAAATCACTAGCAATTCGTCAGAGAAGGTAAGCCTCGTTTTGTATAGATCCGATCTTTGATTGTATTATTCTGTGGATCGATCTGATACTGTTCTTCTGATTGTGTGATGGATTCTCCATTGAGAGAATCGAGTGAATGAGTTTTAGCATAGGGTTCGTACTTTGTTTCTGCTTAGATCGAAGAACTTGTTTGATTCAATGGTTTTAGGGTTTGGGTAGATCTAAACTGTGTTGGCTGCTTTGCTCTGTAGATCCCTAAAAGCAAAGATGTCGTCACGTGAAGAGAATGTGTACATGGCGAAACTAGCGGAACAAGCCGAGCGTTACGAAGAGATGGTTGAGTTCATGGAGAAAGTTGCTAAAAGCGCTGACTCTGAAGAACTCACTGTGGAAGAGAGGAACCTTCTCTCCGTTGCTTACAAGAACGTGATCGGAGCGAGGAGAGCTTCGTGGAGGATCATCTCTTCCATTGAGCAGAAGGAAGAGAGCAAAGGGAACGAAGAACATGTTGCTCTCATCAAGGAGTACAGGGGGAAGATCGAAGCTGAGCTTAGCAAGATCTGCGATGGGATTTTGAATGTTCTTGAAGCTCATCTCATCCCCTCTGCCTCACCTGCTGAGTCTAAAGTGTTTTATCTGAAGATGAAGGGGGACTACCACAGGTATCTTGCTGAGTTTAAGGCTGGTGATGAGAGGAAAGATGCTGCTGAGAGCACCTTGGTTGCTTACAAGTCTGCTCAGGTTTTGCGTTTGGTTATAACATTTTTTGATGATATCATCCATACTTCTATATCTGTGATTGATTTTGTTTGTTGTAATGCAGGACATTGCCACTGCTGAGTTGGCTCCCACTCACCCGATCAGGCTTGGTCTTGCACTCAACTTCTCTGTGTTTTACTATGAAATTCTAAACTCGCCTGACCGTGCTTGCTCTCTCGCAAAGCAGGTTTTGTTTGTGTTTTTTTTTCATTTTTTCTAACCTCTTTTGTTTCATATGAAAATGCCTTATTTTTCTTTATAAAACTGTATGGCTGTGCAGGCTTTTGATGAAGCTATAGCTGAGTTGGATACATTGGGTGAGGAGTCATACAAGGACAGTACACTGATTATGCAGCTTCTCAGAGACAACCTCACTCTCTGGACTTCAGACATGACAGTAAGCCTTATCTTCCTTAACACAAACATATAGATCATTGTTCACTATATTCGTACCTCAGAGATTAGAACCAAACCAAACATGACTTGAAAAGTACTTGGTTTTAAGCTAGGCTCTGTATTTTAGCATGTTAGTTCTGTAATTGATGATGATTGTTTCTTTGTGGGTCGATAGGATGAAGCAGGAGATGAGATAAAGGAGGCATCGAAGCCTGAAGGTGGTGCAGCAGAGTAAACCCAAGAAGAGGAAGTCGTTTTATTAAAGGAAGAAACTTTCTAGAAGGTTATGTGATAATCTGAGTGAGGGATAATAAGCTCAGGATTCTTATCAGATACACTTTTGTTGTTTATTTTGTTTGTTTGTGAAACAATTTAAAAACTACTCTGCGAATTTGCGATGTTTCAATGATCATACGTTTAAATACATGCTCAAGATTATCAGATTGATTTATCTTTCAATATTACTGATCCACCAAATGATTCTAGTTCTTTAACTTTATTGTCTGCAAGTAATGTCTAAATTTTATCGAATGCACATAATGAACTTACACTGAGACATGGTTATACAAAAGCTTTGGATTTCGACAAAACTGCATCAAAAACTACGGATTTAACCCCAAACCAAAGAGTTCTCCCACCAATACAGAAACTTAACTTCCCACTACACACACACACACACGCAGGTTCCTTATAGTTGTTCTATTGATGATGATTACACTAAATGAGAGAGTATACAACATCATCGTACGTAGGGAAGTCCAATGGTCCATCCCCAAGGACTAGCACACAAGTCACAAGAACTGCAACAAAGACTAAGAACACAAGAAACGATTTACATGGATCACCGCTATTCTGTTTCTCCCGTCCAACAGTCACAATCCCTTTTGGTCTTTCACTTCCTCTTCCAAGTTGAAGCACCTGGCAAGTGAAGAACCCATACAAGATCCCTGCCACAAGTGCTCCCAGATTTGTCCTGTCATGACTCACATGTTGGAAGCAAAAAAAAAAAAAAAACAGTACCCTTTTCGATAAGATGATATATTGGAAAGCTTACCAGTCATCTATAAGACCGAAATGGCTTAATATGAGACCAAGTCCTGTCATTACAATGGCCTTCTGAAACAAGTCCTCATATTCATCTCTTTTGATCATCTCCTTGTTCTGAGATTGGTCCACAAGCCAAGCTCCTATTAATGCAAATGCTGGTCCCTGCATCAATCAGTTTACATGATTTTTACATTTCTAGAGAGTTAAGAACGGTGCAATTTGGTTGAAGAAACAATTTTAAACTTACAGTTCCACCAACTGTAGGATCTGGTGTATGAAGAAAGCTCATGAAATTACCAGAGACTCCTCCGAGAATGTATATGAGACAAAACGTGAATATCCCATAGTCACGGCACACTTTTGGTCCAAAGGTAAGCAGAGCCCATGAGCTAAGTGCTACATGAGGAACCCCAGAGTGCTGGAAATGTAAAAAAGAAAGTGTTTCAGAGGCAAAAGAAAAGGGAAACTTACATGAAACCAAGAGTGCTGAACTGAGTAAACTAAAGCAATATATACTATGGATTTGACAAGATTCTGCCTCAATAGCTGTTCCTTGTCAAGTTACAGTAAGAATGGGAGAACAGACCCAATTTGTTGGTCTTGTACCAGAAACATGGGTGTGACCAGCCTCCACCACTCTCCAGCCACGATTAGATCGTTTATCTTTGCTCCATACAACAGCGGAAGAGATAAGAGTCCCATATCGTTATTCCTCACTGGAGCCGCTGCTTCAAACAGACACACTCCGACATTTATGGATGCTAATATGCTCCTGCATTAATAATGGAGACAAAAAAAAGTATCAGTAAGAACATATGTTATACATGTAAAAAGAACAAGAGGTGATGTAAGAGTTTTACACAGCATAAAAGTTCAATGTATCTTCTCCTTGATAATCATTGAGCTGCTGGAAAGGATTATTACTTTTGATATCAGCCTTTCTCAGTTTGCTTGCTACTGAACCTCCTTCTGGTTTTATCATCGCATCCAAGGGTCAAAGAAACAGTAGTAACAAGATCAAGCAAAAGAAAACAAGAAGATCTTGTTATTAATCTTGTACCTTTTTTGTGATGTTTGTCAAGATAAACGCTCAAGGATTCTAACTCCTTGTTTGCACTGAGTTCAGCTTTCCGGTCTAGTTCGGTACAAGGTTTCTCATCGTCGCCTTGAAGTTTCCCAAAATAAGAATCTAACAACTTAAGTCTCTCCCTGGTGTCTGATGACGCCCTAACCATGCACAGCTTTCCTCTTAATGAAAGACAATAAGGGATCGATCTTATATAACTCTTCTTCACCCTACAATCCCTCCCCAAAGCGGTTGTTCTATGTTTCAGACCACTAGTGCAACTGGTGGTAAACACGTCGAAAGCCGGACATGGGAAGGTCCTTGCAGACGAAAATCGTCTGGAACCATTCGTATCAAACAACACTTGTCCTCTGCTACACCGTGTTGAAGTTCCATGCTGAAAGTCATGATCTTTACAGGGGAATTCATGGTGAAGAGGAAACAGCGCCATTATAAAAGCTCAAAATCTGTGCATTTACAGACCAATTTGAAGTTTCGAGAATCCATTTCAGACAATAATTTTGATCAAGTAAGTATGTCATTCTTGGACAGCAAAAAGTCATAGCTTTTATTATTACTACTGTACTATTAGAACAACGAGTACCAAATCCAGGTCAAGAGAGGAACACAAATGGGAAGAACCACAATCAGAATCCACGAAAGTTATTGGATTTACCTTGGAGAAAGAAAGCTGTGCGTTTCTCAGACCGTAAGATGATGAAGATTGTGGTTGCGAGGAGGATGATAAGTGAGTGTTTTAGAAGGAAATGAAAATTACGTTTTTGGAAGAGAACCTAAAGAAGAAGAGATTGAGACATAAATGAAAACAAATATTTTTAACAGAAATATGTCACAAAAAAAATTGTTTTCAAACAGAAAAATGATGAAAATAAATTTTATTAAAAAGTAAACTTATGTTAATATTTTTAGGATTAGTTAATTTATACTTACGGTTTACAGTTATGAGGTGAATTTTTGGATGAGAAATTTAAAATTTTCTGAAAAAAAAAGAATATTAAATTTTTTAAAATAAAAATGATAATTTTAATTATTTTTTCTGAAGAGCTATTTTGATGACAAAAATATAAAATTAATTATTTTACAAGATTGCCCTATTTTTAATTAATGGTAGATATTTTATTTGTCTGAACACCACTGATTCACGTGTGTCACAAGTACACCTCTCAAGAGTTGACCCTTTGTTTGCTTCCTGTATAGTCCCTTTGTTTGCTTTCTGTATTTTTAACTATATATTCCATATAAATTTATGAAAAATACTCTAGGATCTCTAATTTTTTTGGTACAAATAGTTTTCAAAGAGAAAAATGATGAAAATAATTTTTTTTGAAGGTGTAAATGTACACTTATATCTTTTGGGTTAATTAATTTAGACTTAAGGTTTAAAATTATGGAGTGAAATTTTTGAGGTGAAGTTTAAAACTAAAAATTAAATATTAAAATTTTCAAAATGAAAAAGTTATTTCGGTCATCTTTTTTTAAAACTATTATTTGTGATAAAATTTTAAAAATGAATATTTGAGAGAATTACCCTAAATTTATTTCATTTTCTTTTCTTTTTTATCATCCAAAAATTTATTATCAAATAGGCATTACAAACCCGGTGATCATGGTGATCAGAAAATAACTTAACATGGGACCCAATATATAAATTTATGTTGTATAAAATATAATTGAATAAATTAAATTAAATAAAATATAGTCCATTGATTTTTTTTTCTAAATGAATAAAATATAAAAGAAATAGTTTGGCAAATTTATTCATTTTCAATAGTATCATTATAAAATTTTCTTTCTTTTAGTTTTTATCTTTGTCCTAAGTATTAAAAAATAAACAAGAATAATTTTTGAAGTTAAACTTTAATAAATTATGAGTTTTTATTTTGAATAAATTAATATTAAAAATAATTAAAATACTATAAGTTCGGCTACAGTTTTTTTTAAACAGAATAGAATGTAACTATAGTTTTTTTAAAAGAATAATTCGAGATTCCCCCACGGAGCGGTAAGGCATCCAAGGAGCAAAGCGGCTCAAAGGATTGGCAATGAAGCTCAGTATGGTACGAGGGGATGGGCTAGACTACTTTCCCCATACATAGGAAGAGGGGAAATGTAACACATGGGCTCGAACTTAGGCTGGGTGGGGCACACTTCAAGCATTTACCACCTAATGAGTTTCACAATTTTCTCTGCACAATTGGTTGCATAAGCAATATATATATATGAGAGAAATTTACTTCATGGAACACATTCTCACTTTGAAATTATACATAGAGCCACTTTCTACATGACACACATTTTATCTATGCAATTTATCTTTTATACCCTCAACTAAGTTACAACTATACATTTTTAATTTCCATTTCCCAAAATAACTGTTCCCATAATCAAACAAAGATAAACAATTAAAAATTTATCAAACACTTTATTTTTTGTCTTATCACTACTTTTGATTTTTGAAATCACTTTCCCCATTATCTAATTCTAATCGTGACAATTTTCTTTTCTTTCATTTGTTGAAGAACATGAAATCACACTCCAAAATACGTGGACTCTTTAATCTTCTTTCCTTCTTTTTTTTCTTCTTATTTTTCATATAAACATTTTACTCTATCAAACCAACATAGATCCTCTTACTACATTATATTTTTTTTCTTATTCCACACAGATCCTCTTTCACCACCACTTAATTGAAAAAGTACAAAACTTTCCACCCCCACCACCATCATAGCGAATCAAGAACCGGTAGGATAACTTCCGCCACTCTCAGCTACTTTTCCTTTTCTCCTTTGAGTGACACCTCCTCTCATCGGAGACAAGAGATCTACGACTCCTCTTTTCCAATGGAGATTTTTTCATTTAATCTTCTGAAATGTTTTAATCTTCTAAATCCTTCTAATCGATTCTTTTTTTTTTTGTTTTGTTGGTTTCTTAGTGTTGTTGTGAATTTCAAAATCCAGATCTACAAAGTTTCAATTTCAAAATGCAGATCTGCAAAAGATGTGGACGGGTAATGTGTGGATAGCTGGCACGTGGATGGTTGAAGTTTGGACGGATGATGTGGGTAGACAGAGTCGTTGTGGTATTGCTCCCCGTGGACATGATCTTCAGAGACTAGTGGGGTGACTTCTGGTGATGTCTTGCTTGGTAAAAGACTTGATTTTTGTTGTTGTATTTTTTTTAAATCTTGATTTATTTTGTTGGAGTTGACTGTTGTTCTTGCTAATGACTTTCATATTTGGTCTTAAGGTTTGTTCTTCATTTGAAAAACTCAATTTTTGGTTAGAGTAACATATTATTCTTAATTTATCTTTGCTCATCTAATTATCTTTTATTTAGGGGAAGACCAAGAGGATTTACATCTTCCTGGTTTAGCACTACACAAGTTCAGTGTGGATGAATTTATGGTGGAAAGAAGCATTGTGGTTCAGCATTACATAAGTTCAAACCATGTCCACATAGACGTTCACATTGCCTCTGCATTTCCCCAACCATTCTCCACTTTGTCTAATAGCAGTCCTCATCCACTCAATATCCGGGACAATCCATGTACATTATATTAATGGAACACTTATGTAATATTTTGTGAACATCAGTTTAGTTTTTATATCCACAAACTTGAATTAACATTTTTTTGAGGGTTCGTTATCCTCCATCTCCCCTCAGATTTTGTTTCATCTGGTTGTAGGGTTGGACTCTTCTCCTTCAGTCTTGGTGGTTGCTATAGATTTTGATGTGTCTTCTTTTTCCGGCTTAATTGTCTCTTTGAGCTTTATCTTTCACTTTCCAAAGAATTGTTTGGTTGATTTGTAGCCTCATTTCCTTGTAGTTACGTTGGTACTTGTCAACATTTTGGTTCATGGTTTACCTTGTGTATGGATGAAGAATCATTGCAACGTTTACTCCTTTATGGAGTATGTTCTATCAAATTCTCCCTTTGTTAATAAATCTTTTGTTGCAGGGAACAAATTTTTCTTGGGTGTTTTAAAGATAGTGGTCTCATCCCTCATAGAAAGGCTGATCTCCAAAGTCCATGAAGTCCTCTTGCTGGACAGTTATGTTATTAGTTATTTTGGATGCTGAGAAGAATTCAAAAAGCTCTTAGTTGATGTGATTCTCCGTCTCACAAAACATGGTGGCACTAAACTACTTGTGTTCTATTATTGGTTTTGTTTTGTGTTTGTGGGATAATAAATAAAATTATTTGTTTGATAAGCAATAAACAAATCAGAAAGCTTGGTTAGAAGACACCATATTAGCATAGTTAGCATAGTTACGCTTATTGTTGGGTCAAAATAGTTTTAATGAGAATTCTTGAATCATATTCATTCAGTTTAGGAAATCACTTTTTCATATTAATGAAATCACATCCACAAAACTTACTCAATAAAACCTCAATTCTCGTGTCCACATTTCTCATGTTAGAGTTTTTAATATTAGCATATCGATTCTATATAGCAACCTCTATATCCACGTTAAACTGTCCACATATTTTCTACGCTTTCATTATCCACAATTCCTTCATCCACGCTTTTTTCGTCCATACTTTCCTCGTTACTTAGAATTTTTTTTGTTCAACGCATTGTAAGTATCTAGCAAACATTGTAGAATGCATGGTGTGGACAATTAGAATGCATTTGCGGTTGGTGTGGTTGTTTTGGATTGTTTTATGAAGACAATGATATGTGCGGGGGAGAATAAAGAGTTGAAGAATATAGGAATGTTATGTGTGCAAAAATATATGTAATCCACAAATATTTGTCCATAGAACTTTATCCACATAATCCAATTTGAAATTCTATAAAAACTAAAACATCAAAATAAATATATGGATCTTAAAACAAAGAAGAAAAAAAGTTATGATTTATTATATATATTATATATCGATGTTGTATTTAATATTATAAGATAATATTAAATGAAATATGTTGGGAACAAAACAGTTTCAAAAAACCAAAGCTATAAATCATGTCACCAGCGTATTTAAACCACACTGCCAACAAACAAGTCTAACTAGTTTTTTCAATTTTCAGAGGGCAAAAATGTCTATAAAGCGCTTGAAAAATAAAGAAAGTGCCCAACAAGTAGAATGTGTCTTAAGTGGTAAAAGAAAACACAAAAGTGCCTTATAGTGTAAGTATATAAGGTAGCATGCGGCACTGTGCAAGACCCACTCCTTACGTGGGTCCGCCCCTGCGGGTGATTACAAGTCTGAACATCAGAACAAAAGTCCAAAAAGAGATAAATAAAGCCTGATGATTTAGAAGAAATTTTAACCCCACATACACAAGCCGGCGGTTGCTAAAGTACAACCCCATAACCTAAACAACATTTATCTAGACTCCTAACTAACATGAGAGATTTGAGTAGTCAAAAAGATTCTTAAACCCTATCCAAAAAAATTTCATTGATATGACGGTCTCAAAAAAGGTTCCAATCTATTGAAGCTACAAGAACATAAAACCACTTAACCAAGTCGGAAACTGCTATGACCCATGATTGGGCTTGGGAAATCCCATGCAATAACTAGAATCTCAAAGATCATCCAAATAGAGACTGCTTACACTTCAAAAGTAAAATGATTGGAGCCTAAACAAGAACCTGAAACAACGAAGATTAAAAACCCTAGATAGTAATCAATATGAAAAGAAGAAAGCCAAAAACGTACAAATAATATTTTGTCTCATAAATTTTGAAAATGTTTTGTCCTACAAAATTTGGGTAATTCTCTCATATAACTATTTTTAAGTTTTGGCACCAAAATAGCTTTCAATAAAAAATGATTGAAACAATTTTTTTTTTTTTTGAAAATTTTAATATTCTTTTATTTTATTAAACTCTAAACATCACTTCCGATACCCCAACCCATAACTCTAAATCCGAATCCAGATTAATTACCCCTAGAGGTAAGCGTATATTTACAGCTTTTATAAAACTTATTTTGGTTATTTTCTCTTAAATTTTTTTTTTGTGATAAAAACTATTTTTAAGGCTATGTTAAGATAGTTATCTATAAATTTTGTGATACAAAAGCTCAGAACGTTCTCTTAATGAGGCCAATAACCGAAACAATTGTTGCCCCAATATAAATACTTCTGAATTGACTTCATACATCGACACCACAATCTTTAAATATGTTCGTAGATTCATCACGCACGAAGTTGTTACATATGAATTGGAGTTAAAGCATTAACTTGTCGATCTTAGATTTGATTTCTGTTGGAAAAGAGTTACTTGTATTTGATCATACGAAGATGAAACCGTGTTCTAGATTTCATCAATTGTCAATACTATTTTTTCTATTGGATTTTGGAAAATACCTCTTAATTAATTAAAAAATCAGGTTAAAATCTGCGCAATTACATTATGTATAATTATTTTTACATATTATTATTTATTTTATGTTTATTTATGTTTTATAAAATAATAAATATATTGAATAATAGGAAAACTAATAACTATTATCTATATAATTAAACTCGAGTAAACACATAATCAAAACAATCACTTTTGTTTAGTTACAATAATTTTTATTGTTCTTCCAATAATATAAAATTAAACAAAAATGATGGAAAATACAAAAAATGTTATCAAATCCCTTATATATTAATTAGGGAGCACTACAACATGTTTTAGTAGTCACGTGTAATCACTACGATGATTCTTAGAATCCTTAGAAAAATAAGTTTGTCCATCTAAATATATAACATACTTTTTATTAAACAAACTATAAAATTAATTAGTAGGGCATAAATAATATTCTATATCCCCCTCCCTTAAATAAAAGCTACGAAATTACCTAATATAGTTAACAAATATATGACAATCAATGATTTTGAATAATAAAGATTTGATAACAACTTTTGTATTCCCATCATGTTTTTTTAATTTTATATTCTTAAAATAAATTAAACAATAATATTACGCATATAATAACAAATTTAAATTTTCTCTTATATGCTATATTTTAAATTTTTAAATGATTATAAAATTACTAAGACTATTGAAAATGCACATTGAAATTTTTCTGATCAATGACTTAACTATTTTGTTATAACAAGATACAAATGATCATAAAATCATATAAATATGAAATCTCATTTAATATATAACCATATATATATATATATACATATATTTCAACATAGTTTAAATTAAAATATTTATCGTATATAAAATACACAAATGTGTTAATTTAAAATTTGCATTAAGTAGGAAATATCAATTAATAAGTATTTATGTTACTAAAATAATATTTTTGTTACAGAAAATATAAAATTGTTAATAAAATCATATGAGTACGAAGCATAAATTAATAAATCTTCATACTAAAATATTCTCTCTCTATATATATACATATCTATGTCAATATCATTTAATTTTAATTGTATATTTTATATTATAAATAAATGTTTATTTTGATTTATTTACCAAAACAAATATGGTAAATAAAAAGAGGAATTTTTTTATTTGTGTGTTTACTCATACACGTAATAATTACTCGCTTTTCAATTATTCAATATATTTGTTATTGCATAATATGCAAATAAATAATAATATGTATAAATAATTTGTATACATAATTAATGTTCATTCTGCGCAAACGCAAATCTCAAATGCTATGTGATCATATTATTTCAATATATGGTTCTTCATATTAAAGTGAGATGGTGAATTGTAACATCTAGATGATATCTAATTCTCAATGTAAATTAAATATATTTTAAAAAAAATATATCAAAACATGAACATACTCATCAACCTTATATTGACAATCCATGATTATACGTTTGGGGACTATGACATGATGGTCAATAATCAAAGTTAGCATTCAACAATTATTAGTATATAATTTCACCCGCTCATACGCACATGTAATCACTTAGTCTTTATTATTCAAAATTATTAATTTTCATATATATGTTAATCATATTTGGTAATTTCCTATTTTTTATTTAAGAAAAAAATGAAGAATATTCTTTTGTATACTATCAATTTATTTGTTCAAGACTCGACGAGCCAAACCTTGTCTCACTCGTTCAACACCCGATGACATCTAGATGATATCTAATTCTCAAAGTAAATTAAATATATTTAAAAAAAAATATCAACAAACATGACTATACTCATCAACCTTATATTGACAGTCCATGATTATACGTTTGGGGACTATGATCAAAGTTAGTATTCAACGATTATTAGTATATAATTTCACCCGCTCATACGCCCATGTAATCACTTAGTCTTTATTATTCAAAATTATTAATTTTCATATATATGTTAATCATATTTGGTAATTCCCTATTTTTTATTTTTAAAAAAATGAAGAATATTCTTTTGTATACTATCAATTTATTTGTTCAAGACTCGACGAGCCAAACCTTGTCTCACTCGTTCAACACCCGATGACATCTAGATGATATCTAATTCTCAATGTAAATTAAATATCTTTTAAAAAAAAGAAAATATCAACAAACATGACCATACTAATCAACCTTATATCGACAGTCCATGATTATACGTTTGGGGACTATGACATGATGGTCAATAATCAAAGTTAGCATTCAACGATTATTAGTATATAATTTCATCCGCTCATACGCACATGTAATCACTTAGTTTTTATTATTCAAAATTATTAATTTTCATATATTTGTTAATTCCCTATTTTTTATTTAAGAAAAAAATGAAGAATATTCTTTTGTATACTATCAATTTATTTGTTCAAGACTCGACGAGCCAAACCTTGTCTCACTCGTTCAACACCCGATGACCCAAGCACAACTTCCTTGTTGATGGTTCGACGACCTCATCATCCTTCCAGTTTTTCAAAACTTGACGATCTCAGCCTCTTTCCTATTTTTGAAACTCGGCGACCCCGGCCTCATTGCTTTTTTCAAGACAAGGCAAACCATGCCTTGTCAATTTTGATTTACGCCGAGCTAAGTTCTTTCTTTCTTCCTAATTCGACTCACTCGCATCACTCCCTCACTGAAATAGGGGGAGGGATATTTTTGGTGGTGGGTGTTGCAACCCCCACTTATCTCTTCACAAATCTACATTGGCTCATTAAGCAAAGAAAACAAGCCTAGCCCAAAGTGAATAGCATCACTTATTTTTCTCTAAATATGTAGCCCCCCTTCAGAGAATGAAAACTGATTCACTTTCCCTTTTCTGAGAATAAAAGAGAGAGAAACAGAGAGAAGTTTTAGAGAGAGATCTCTAGGAGATCTAGAAGGCCATCTGTCTGACGACCATGATCTCCAACGAGGTACGCTGCCGTGACGACACTGTCGCCCGAGACAATCTTTCCAGGCGCTTCCCGACGACTTCATTCCAGCTAAGGCTCGTCACCGTGGCGACACCATCACCCGACCCGAGACTATCTTTCCTCAGTGCTTCCTCTACGACTTCATTCCAGTAGGGCTGGGCAAATAAACCGAACCCGAAAATCTGAACCAAACCCAACCCGATAAAAATGAATCTGAACCGGTATGAACCGATATAAGTACCAAATGGATCTTGTTTTACGGTATTTCGGATTATGGGTTTTACCCGAACCGAACTCAAACTTAAATGAATATCTGAAATAACCTGAAAATTTCAAATTCCATAAAAGTTTGTATTATACCCAATATCAATTTCTAATATGTATCCAAAAAACATTAAGATATTATTCAGTCCCTACAATAATTGGTTATTACATAAATAATTAACTCAAATACTTAGTCTAGTATATATTTTTATTTGGTTAATATTAATGTTTTTATGTTTGACATTGCATTTGAATTTTAGTTACGAATAATTTTGTTTTGAAATTTAAACAATGTTTATTTTTTGAGTTTAAATAATATTTCTTATGTTTATATAATTATTAGTTGTTAAATTTTAATTTTTTTATGTTTCACTATGTATGATTATCATTAATACAAGGATTTGGTTTGTCATGAATCATGATATGTTTAGTGTTGTCACATATAGTTCAATGAATATATCTCATATGAATGATGGACGAGTTTCAAAAAATTATTTTTGAAAGACAACAATATGGTTCGAAGAAGCTAAATACACAAATTATTGAAATGATTAAAAATATATTGAGTTTAATCAAATATAACTTAATCTTTTTAGAAATGATAACCCGATTAGTATCTGAAACCGAAATTATTTCGGATTCAACCGGATCTTGTACATGTAACTAAACCCGAACCAAAACTTGAATGGGACCCCGATTGTCCAACCCTAATTCCAGCTAAGGCTCGACACCGTGCTGTCACCGTTATCCGAGGCTATCTTTCCCTAGCGTTTTCCTAACGATTTCATCCTGACGACGTCAACCAAAGCTATCGTCCCAAACAACTATTATTTTGTATCTCGTCATCCACCTATCCCGTCACTCGTCTGGTATCAATCATAATCTCAATTTCACCATTACCAAATAAACTTAAAATATTTGTGTTGAACTAAAGATGACTTGATCTCTCTCATGAGAGTACATAGGCACCCTTCTCACAAGGTGTAGCTATAACACAAAACCACCTTTTATCTCTTCGCCATCGTCTAGGTACAACTTCATTAACAAGATTCTTGGAGCTCCACATCTTACATCGGTTATTACAATCTTTGTTTGACCGTTTATCATATTTGCTAACCTTACCGAATTTGGGCTCGAACACCTAGGACAACTATATCTTTTCATAGGGACATTTGTAGCGTTGGTTATTTTATTCCAATCTGGTTACCTAGACCACCTCAAACATAAGTAATAATTGGCAGGGTTGCAAAGTTAGCCCAAAAACCAAAATTATTGTCATTATTTTTCTATTCACTAGTGTCTTTCATATTGGGCAGGGTTGCAAACTTAGCCCAAAAATCCAATACATATTTGGGTCAAGAAAACGATTCGATTGCTTAAGCGTAGTAATGACAAAAGAAAACAAAAGGTCTTAGCTCAAGAATCTGCTACATTATTAACAACCTTGTAAAAACTTAACCGAGGAGAAATTGGTGGAAGAAACATGGAAATGACAAGAATTTATCAACACTTTGGGAGGCGCAAGAACCAGCTAACCGAGGGAGTAGGATTTGAGAGGTTCCAGAACCAGTTACCTGAAGGAGAAGTTGAGAGCAGTCCCACACTTGAGCCATCCCTCACGTACTTATCCTTACTCTGTTCCAAAAAAAACTCTAACCTTTAGTGTCACAATGCCAATTAGGGTGTAACAATTAATGAAGGAATAATACCTTTGAGTGGAGGCAACCTGAGCAGCTAAGTCTTCCTCCCCTAGCCTCCTCAGTCCCTTACTCAAAACCTCTGCAACATACTCGTCTGCTTCCCACGACTCCGACCCCCACCCTCCTTCTCTCATCATCGCGTATATCCTCATCGCCGACTCCCTCCTCTCCGCTCCCACCACCGCCCTTATCAGCTTCCCCAAAGCCTTGTCGTTCTCGTAACCTCCCTCAATCCCCTCCATTTCCCCGATGAGCCTGTCTATCTCCTCCCGCTCGCCGTTCCTAGCGAGGGCGTTCACGACTTCGGCGTAGAGAGTGAGGTCCGGAGGAGGATACTCGGAACGGAGCGTGGAGAGAACGTGGACAGCGAGGGTGCAGTGGTCCTGCCGGAGAAGCTCACGGATAACTGCAAGGAGGTCAGCTTTCAGGAGACGGCGGAGAGGAGGGAGGCTAAGGGAGATGGAGCCTGTGCGATGTGCTCTCTTGAGGGACTGGATCGATTGGATAGCTTCAGAGCTAAGGATCCGACCTTTGAGAAGAGGTCCACGGTTGTCGCGTGGGCCGCATCGGATACAAGGCAGCCATCTTCTAGGAACGGTGGCGTTACGGGTAAAGCTCGGTGGTTGAGGGACGCTGAGAGAAGGGATGAACGAAAGAGATATCGCCATCTCTTTATTTGGACCGATGAGGCCAACTTGTTCCCTTTATACGCTTTTGTTTCATTATATAGGCCCATATTACTTATCGATCGTTTCCCTACTCTTTTCATTTTTCAGCCAGGCCATAAACATATTTCTTTTAGAGAAATACAATAAGATAAGATGGACAAATTTTTTTGTCCCTAATATAAATTTTTAAAGAGAAAAATGATCAATATAATTTTACTCCCTTAGTTTCATTATAGATGATGTTCTAAGTAATTTTTGTTGTCTCATAATAGATGATATTTTTACATATCTAGATATATTTTTTTATCAAAAACTTTGTAACCAATTACATTTATAATTAAAAAATAATATTTACTTTTGAAAAAAATAAATTTCATAATATGTGTGTAATCATGTTAAACATCATCTAATAAAAAAATAGAGGGAGTATTAGAGAGTGTAAACATAAATTTATACCATTTGGGTTAACTAATTTAGACTTAAGGTGTAGAATTATGGGATGGGGTTTTGGAGGTGAGATTTAAAATAAAAACTAGATGATTACCCGCGGACATGCGCGAAGTGAAATTAATATACTAATTATCGTTGAATATTAATCTTGATTGTTCAACCATGATGTCATAAGTCTCCAAACGTATAGTTATGGATCGTCAATATAATGTTGATGAGTAGGGTGGTGTTTGTTGATATTTTTTAAAAAAACTTATTTAATTTACATTGAGCTTCAGTGATATAATTCAAATGTTTAAAATAAATCATTTATTTATTTTATATAGTATATAATTAAATCAAATGATATTGATATAGATATATAATATATGTAATATAAATATTTATTTATTGAGGCTTGATACTCATATAATTTGATTAATAATTATATATTTGTTGTGACAAAAATATTATTTTTATTAACATGTTTATGTATTTTATATATGATATATATATATATATATATATATATATATTAATTTAAACGATAGTGAAATAAATGTATATATATTAAATGAGACTTCATATTTACATGATTTTATGATCATTTATATTTTGTTATAATAAAAAACGTTAAACAATTGATCAAAACAATTTCATCGTAGATTTTTAACAGCCTTAGTAATTTATATTAAAAAAATTCAAAATATAGCAAATTAGAAAAAATCTAGATTTTTTTATTATATACTTATGTGATTTTTAAATGTCTTTCAAGAATATAAAATTGAACAAAAATGATGGAAGATACATATATTGTTATCAAATATTTATTATTCAAAATCATTAATCATCACATATTTGTTAATCATATTAGGTAATTTTGTAGCTTTTATTTAAGGAAAAAATATAAATTATTATCTTATACACGAATAACTAATCTGATAAATATTTTAATAAAAAGTATAATATATATTTAGATGGACTAAATTATTTTTTTTAAGATTTTAAAAATCATTGTAGTAATGACATGTGACTACCAAAAAAACTCGTATATATAGCTTCATGATTAATATATATATAGCTCGTACATATTATAAAATAATAAAATAATATATATATATATATATATTAAATAATTGAGAAACCAATAACTTACCTAGGATTGATAACTTTTTAAGGATTTTAATATTCCAGGATTAATATATATAGCTCGTATATTAATATGTTATAATGACATGTGTGTACCAAAATATGTTGTAATGATCCATCTAAGTATATAATTAACATATGTGTATTTTATATGATATATAGTTTAACTTAAACAATATTAAAGTATATATATATATATATATATATATATATATATATATATATTTAATCTGAATCTATATTAAATGATACTTAATATTCATATGATATTATGATCATTTGTATCTTTTTATAACAAAAATAAAATAAAATCATTGTTCACAAAATTTTGATTGTAATGCTTTTGTTGTTTTAGTAATTTATATTTGTTTTTAAAAATTCATAATATAACGTGTAAGATTTGTTTTTAGATTTTTTATTATATGGTTAATGTGATCGTCTATTTTTTTAATAATATAAATTAAAAAATGTTGAAGAATACAAAATATATTATCAAATCTTTATTATTCAAAACATTAATCGTCATATATATTTTAATCATATTAGGTAATTCCATAGCTTTTATTTAAGGAAAGAATGTAAAATATCCTTCTATGTACTAATCAATATGAATATTAATTTAATAAAAGTATAATCTATAATTAGATGGACCAACTTTTTTCTAAGGATTCTAAGAATCATCCTCGTGATGACACGAGGTTACACTTAAAAGTTCTAATGCTCGAGGATTAATATATAGGGGATAAAAAATAAAAAATATTAATATTTTCAAAGTTTTAGATCATGTCATAAAAGCTTGTCTTGGAAACAAATAATATATTCCCTCTCTTTCTAAATATTACATATTTTAAAATTTTCACACATATTAATAAAAAATTTATATTTAGTTATCAATGCATGAAATCTTTAAAGGAAAAAAGTTTGTCAGATAAATGAAGTTTACCCTAATATGGTGGAAATCATCTAATGTTTCAAAATATTTTAATAACTACACCATGTTTATGTTAATACATGTCACATATACGAAGTAAATGATTATATGGTGGGAACATCAAAATCGGGTTTAATTTATTTTAGAAAAAGTTAATGGGGTCAAATTGTAATTAATCAGAAAATCGAATTTAAAACCAAAAAACTAAGTTTTAGAAAAATAATTTTGTACATTAAAATTTGATTGGGTAAAAATTATAGAAAATAGTTGACAAAAAAATAATATATTTATAATTGAAATTTAATATCTTTTAATATGTATGAAAAATTTAAAAATATGAAGACAATAACTTTGATATAATCAATCATATTAATTTCTAATATAAACATTTTAAGGAATTCATATTTTGGGGTTTTAAATTGGAAATAAATTTTGGTTGACAAGGTGAATTATTTTAAAAGTCAAAGAAAAGGAATGCTACGTAAATTTTAATATCGTAATATATGAAGATTATGTTGACATATTGTTTACAAAAAGAAATGTTGATGTTGACAACAAAAATCAGATATACATATTTACAAATAATAGATACATATTTTTTATGTAAACATCATGTTATTTTAGTATCCATAGGTAAGATTATAAATTTGGTATTCGTAAATAGTGTGTCAAATTACGGTAACATATTACAAAAAAATTATAATGCTTATATATGTTATATCACTCTAATTATTGATAGTAGTAATATATTTGTAAATGGTATTTTATAGTTTTATGATGTTAATTGTAAGTGTTATGAGACGTTGCATTTCTTTTCTTTGACTTCTAAAATAATTCATCTTGTTAATATATTTAAAATCTTTCAACCAAAATTTATTTCCAATTTAAAACTCCAAAATATGAATTCATTAAATAAATTATATTCAAAATTAATATGATCGACTATATCAAAGTTATTGTCTTCATATTTTAAATTTTTTCATAAATATTAAAATATATTAAATTTTTATAAATTTCTTATTTTTATTGTCAACTATTTTCTATAATTTTTACCCAATCAAAATTTAATGTACACAATTAATTTTTCTAAAACTTAGTTTTTTTGTTTTAAATTTGATTTTCTGATTAATTACAGTTTGACTCCATTAACTTTTCCTAGAATCAATTAAACCCGATTTTGATGTTCCCACCATATAATCATTTACTTCGTATATGTGGCATGTATTAACATAAACATCATGTAGTTGTTAACATATTTTGAAACTTTGAATAGTTTCCACCATATTAAGGTAAATTTCGTGTAGCTGATAAACTTTTTTAATATAACAATTTTCCATAAACTTTAACCAATAGAAATTTAATAATTTCAAAATTGTCAATTAATATTTCTTGGAAATTTACAAACTCATTATTAAAAGTACATAGAAAATCTAAAACATTGATATTTTAGAAACAAGTAAAAAGTGTTAAAACATGTACTCCCTCCGTTATTGAATAAGTGTCACTATGACATTTTTCACGCAGATTAAGAAAATGTATGAAATATATGTAAATTGTTATTAATTACATCTCTTTGACAAATAGTATTGTAGATAAATAAAATTATTTATAAAATCAATGCAGTTTACAATTGATTTTCAGTTGAAAGTAAGTATAATTTACATTGGAATTGTAAAGTGACACTTTTTATAGAACAAGAAAAAATGGTTAGAATGACACTGATTATAAAACAAAGGGAGTATTATTTAGAAACATAGGGAGTATTATTTTAGATTTTGGTTGTTGAGTCATTAAAAGAACATTAATGATACTGCAATATCATCAACATAATGGGGACGCAAGATTTGGAATCACAATAGGAGTATTCGTTTGATTTCAGGCTATTAAAGTCTTTGGCAGGTTGTTCCAAAGTTTTTGGCAGATGGTTTGGCTCGTTGTGAACTTGTGATAAAAGTAGATTGTTTTATCTATTCAATGCATATAATGTCTTTTCGGGTTGATTTCCAACCCACAAACACTCTGTAACGCCCCGACCGCCCACGGCTAATGGGCCACCCACGCCCGCTCTCTCGGCCCATGGGCCCCATCCCATCCGACGGTCGGTCGTTAATTTTCCAAGGCTCGAAATCATTGTTTACTGACCCTGCAATCACCACCCGACCTTTCCCCGCGCTTTGGCCTCACTTACACGGTATCGCGAATCACTTCCCGATAGGTCACCCATCCTTTCACTACTCCAGCATAAGCACGCTTAACCCTGGAGTTCTAAACGGATGTGTGACGGAAAAGGTAAGTGCACTTTGGTGACATAGGTAGCCAAATCAATTCTCTTAAGCCTTTCCACATATCACAACTCGGGATGTTACAATTCACCCCCTCTCAAAGAACGCAACGCCCTCGTTGCGCCCCTGACAGGTCTCAAGACACCTCTCAGGTCAGAACTGAGATGGCTAACCAGCTCTTCTCTGTGGGAGTGTTGTTAAAGGGTGAGGTCTTGGGTTCGAGTAACGCCAAACGCACCAATAACCCACCTGTGAGCCGAGGCCTAGGGGTGAATTCAGGCAGGTTGTATCATAGGGGAGGGGTTAGGGTCGGTGCACTGCAGGGCCGGCTGATCCGCCCAGTTGTGGGGTAGGCCGTTATATAAAAGTCGACTTTTATTGTAACAGCCCTCCCCGTGGGACCCAGCTGGCGCTGCAGCGCATCGACCCTAACCCCTCCCTTGTGATACAACCTGCCCGAATTCACCCATAGGCCTCGGCTCACAAATAGGTTATTGGTGAGGTTCGAACCCAGGACCTCACCCTTTAACAACTCTCCCACAGAGAAGCTGTCACCAATTGATCTGCAGGTCAATTGGTGACAGCTTCTCTGTGGGAGAGTTGTTAAAGGGTGAGGTCCTGGGTTCGAACCTCACCAATAACCTATTTGTGAGCCGAGGCCTATGGGTGAATTCGGGCAGGTTGTATCACAAGGGAGGGGTTAGGGTCGATGCGCTGCAGCGCCAGCTGGGTCCCACGGGGAGGGCTGTTACACACTCATCCCCTATATATTAATCCTCGAGCATTAGAATTTTTAAGTGTAACCACATGTCATCACCAGGATGATTTTCAGAATCCTTAGAAAAAAAGTTGGTCCATCTAATTATAGATTATACTTTTATTAAATTAACATTCATATTGATTAGTAGTGTATAAAAAGATATTTTACATTCTTTCCTTAAATAAAAGCTACAGAATACCTAATATAATTAACATATATGTGGCAATTAATATTTTAAATAATAAAGATTTGATAATATATTTTTTATTCTTCATCATTTTTTTAATTTATATTATTAAAAAATTAAACAATCACATTAACCATATAATAAAAAGTCTAAATTTTGTTTCTTACATGTTATATTATGAATTTTTAAAAACAACTATAAATTACTAAAACAGTAAAAGCATTACAATCAAAATTTTGTGAAGAATGTTTTTATTTATTTTTTTGTTATAAAAAATAAAAATGATCATAATATCATATGAATATTAAGCATCATTTAATATGGATATATATATATTTTTTAATATTGTTTAAATTAAACTATATATCATATAAAATACATATCTGTTAATTATATACTTAGATGTATCATTACAACATATTTTGGTACACACATGTCATTATAACATATTAATATACGAGCTATATATATTAATCCTAGAATATTAAAATTCTTAAAAAATAAGTTATCAATCCTAGGTAAGTTATTGGTTTCTCAATTATTTAATATATATATATATATATATATATATATATATATATATATATATATATATATTATTTTATTATTTTATAATATGTACGAGTTATATATATTAATCATGGAGCTATATATACGAGCTTTTTTAGTATTCACATGTCATCACTACAATGATTTTTAAATCTTAAAAAAATAAGTTATTCCATCTAAATATATATTATACTTTTTTATTAAACTAATTATCAGATTAGTTGTTCGTGTATAAAATAATAATTTCTATCATTTCATTAAATAAAAGTTACGAAATTACCTAATATGATTAACAAATATATGACAATTAATGATTTTGAATAATAAATATTTGATAACAATATATGTATCTTCCATCATTTTTGTTCAATTTTTATATTCTTTAAAGACATTTAAAAATCACATAAGTATATAATAAAAAAATCTAGATTTTTTCTAATTTGCTATATTTTGAATTTTTTTAATATAAATTACTAAGGCTGTTAAAAATCTACGATGAAATTATTTTGATCAATTTTGTTAACTTTTTATTATAACAAGATATAAATGATCATAAAATCATGTAAATATGAAGTCTCATTTAATATATATACATTTATTTCAATATCGTTTAAATTAAAAAATATATATATCATATATAAAATACATAAACATGTTAATAAAAATAATATTCATATTAATAAAATAATATTTTTGTCACAACAAATATTAAATTTGATAAAATCATATCAGTATCAAGCCTCAATAAATAAATATTTATATTACATATATTATATATCTATATCAATATCATTTGATTTTAATTATATACTATATAAAATAAATAAGGGTTTATTTTGTTTTTTATCAACAAAAAGTTTTGTAAATAAAAAGAAAGATTGTTTTTATTTATGTTCTTACTCGAATTTAATTGTATATGTAATAGCTATTCGCGCCTCAATTATCCAATATATTTATTATTGCATAATATGTGAATTAATAAAAAAAAAAATATTATCTACAAATAATTTGTATACATAATTAATATTCATTATGTGCAAGCATGGATCTCAAATGTTACTTGATCATATCATTTCAAAAATATGATTCTTCATATCGAAGTGAGATGGTGAATTATAACATTCGAATGATATCATTGAAGCCCAATGTAAATTAAATAAGTTTTAAAAAAAATATCAACAAACACCACCCTACTCATCAACATTATATTGACGATCCATAACTATACGTTTGGAGACTTATTACATCATGGTTGAACAATCAAGATTAATATTCAACGATAATTAGAATATTAATTTCACTCCGCGCATGCGTGCGGGTAATCATCTAGTTTGTCATTAAAGAGGAAAACAAATACCATAAACACAAAGCTTGAAATAAAGCTTAAGTACAAGAAACAGTAGCAATGGTTCAAGATCTCGTAGTCATGCTGACTTTCCAAATATTATTTTATTTGTTCTAAAAGAATAAAAAAACTGAAAGATTTTTCATTTTGATTAGTTTTAATAATTTTTTATGATAAAATTGTTTAGACTTTATGTTTTATTTTATTTTTGAAACACTGTCTTTATGTTTTATTACAAGCATAAAAACTGAAAACAAGTACGACTTTCAAGACACATTACATAACAAAACACATGACCAAAAACGGAAGACATGCAATATTTAATATGTTTTGTTCCAGTGCTAGTATTTCACGATCAATGAACAGCCGATATAGCTTCATTTTTCCTATCTTTATTGTCTCTAGTCGCCATATATTTGCACTCTCTTGCTCAAGATAAACCCTCATACTACCACATGTTGATTAAAATAGGGAGAACACAATCGATTTTTAAAAAACTCTTTATTTTACCATCTTCAAACAATAAGATGTTAATTCTGCTAAACCTCACTAGATCAATCCAGATAATTAAAGACCTCCATTTTTCTTTCCATCTGAGAAACTTGACTCTTTTGCTGATTAATCAGCTAATAAGATAAGAGTAAGATATAATTTCATAGAAAAGGGATCTGAACATAACATAAGAAAGAAAGGGTAACAACCCACCCCGTGGGATCCACGTTGATCCTGCAGAGCACCGACCCTTACCTTGTAGCCCTAAGTTCTCCCCAAGTAAGCGTTGTGCGCTTGACATTCCTCGAATCCAAGACCTCATCCTTTAACATCCACATGACAAGTTGACACCAATTGATAAATCAATTGGTCCCACGGACAGATTCTTACAAAAAGACTCAAAATTAGAGACATACGAGAAGTTTCTTAAAATTACAAAAACCCCAACAATTCTCTCTAGAAAACCTTACCCGCCAAGATTCTTCGTTGGTACCACCCCTTATATGCCATGGATTTTGGTTTGTTACAAGAGCCTGACCCTCCAGAACCACCCGACCCACCCTCGTTCCCCACCAGAGATTCCTTTGTAAGCAACAATGAGACAAAGGCTTTGCTCAGCATAACATACACAAGGTAACAACATGGGCCTGAAGCTAAAGAACAAACATAGTACTTTGCAATCTGTCTCTAGCATTCAAACATTGCAAAGTTCACCTCCAAAAGAATGCCTTAGTACGATTAGCACATCTCACTAGTTCCAGCTATTCAACATATTCGATTCCCTTGTATGCTGACTTGCATCCTTATCCTATCGGGGCTCAATGTCTATAAGAGCAGAGTCGTTTACTGCTGTAAAATTTAAGTTGAATATATATATTCAAGTTCAACTTCTTCGAGTCTCTTTATTAAAGCATACTTCAAGATTTCAGTGATAGTGATTTGGCTAGATATTAGGAAACAAGAAGGTCTACAGGTAGATTATTTAGTTTTTTGGTTATAATGTTATCTCATGGTCAGTAAAAATGCATCCTACTGTTTCTCTTTTATCGACAGAAAATGAGTATCGAACTCTGTAAACTACTATTACTGAACTCAAATGGATAGCAGCTCTTCTAGGATAAATGGGAGTGTCGATACATATCACTCCAAATGTCTATTGTGACAGCTCGTTTGATGTGTATCTCACAACAAATTTGGCACTACACTCGCTCCAAGCATTTTGATACAGATCATTATGTCTGTGAGCCTGATGCACTTGATGCATTGGTGGTTCAGAAAATACCAGATGTGTTTACTAAGTCTCTGCCACAACATTCGTATTTCCATATCAGGTCCAAACTTGGTGTCTCTGATCCTCCCTAGGGGGGGGGGGGAGGTGTAAGAAATGATGAGACAAACACAAAGGCTTTGCTTAGCATAACGCTCAGGATAAGACACAAGGTAACAAGATATGCATGAAGCTAAAGGACAAACAGAGTACTCTGCAATCTTTCTTTAGCGTTCAAACGTTGCAACGTTCACCTCCAAAAGCATGTCGTAGTATGACTAGCATAGCTCACCAATTACATTTATTCAACAGATTTGATTCCCTTGTATATTGACGTGCATCCTTATCTTATCCGAGCTCATTGTCTATAAAAGCAGAGCAGTGTAGTAAACTTTAAGTTGAATATATTCAGTAAAGTTCATCTTCTTTGAGTCTCTTTATTAAAGATTTCTTCAAGCTTTCATCCTTCTCCGATGTTTTCTCCTCCCTTTTTGAAGCTTCTATCCCCGACAGAGGCTCCATCGAAATAGATCATTTATCTTTGACGTATCATCCATCTCCTTATCATATTTCCCCTCATTGTTCCCACCAAAGAGAGTGTTCTCGAGTCTAGTTCTGGGATTTTCTTTAACCCCACTTTAATCTGTCTAGGGGGATCTTTTACCTTCCTACTCGATGGTTCAGTTTCATTTGTGCTCTTTGGTGGTATCTCTTTTTCCTTTTTACGATTTCTTATTGCAGTATGCAGTTCCTCTTTCGAGGTTACTAGGTTTGTTTCTGGTTTCTTTGTCTCATTGAGCTATATTATTTAATTTCTTAGGATTTTTCGATTTGTAAAGCTAAGGTGGATAGAAATTTAGCTAGAACCATTTGGTCAACTTTAGAGCTTCAATTAATCTCCGTTGAGTTGATACTTGTCAAGGTTTTCCTTCATGGCTTGTCTTGTGGATGGTTTATCTTTGCTACTTGTACTTCTTTAAGGAGAATCATGCTCTATCAAATTTCCTTTTTGTTAGGAAATTTTTAATTGCAGGGAAGAAATTCTTCTTCACTGTTGCTAGGACTATAGTCTTTTCTTCTATGGGATGAATGCTGACCACAACCATGAAGTTTCCTTGTTGAAAGGTTATTACATTTGCCGTTTTAATACTGTTTTGATGGTAGTTGAAGGCTTCGATTTGAAGACAGTTTTGGAAGAAAAAGAGAATTTTGTTAAGTAAATACTATTGTCTCAAAGGATCTCTTGTAAATACTTAGTAGTGTTAATAACCCTACATGTACGATGTATAAATACCTTTCACATACTCAATAATACAATTCATTCAGCCTATTTTATATGGTATTAGAGCCTTGAATAACATAATCATGAGCCGCCACTTTCTTTTTCAAAAAAAATTCCGCCACCACCATGTCTAGTCCTACAAACTCATTGGTCTCCACCACCGAAACAATTGCAGTCTATGCAACATCATCTCTTCTGAATATCAACATGACTAACGTCACTAAACTCACCGGCTCAAACTTCCTGATGTGGAGCAGACAAGTCCATGCCTTGCTTGATTGCTATGATTTGGCGGGATACATCGATGAATCCATTATCGTGCCTTCAGCCACCATCACTACAGGCAATGGAATCATCCCAAACCCCGCATACAATCTCTGGAAAAGAAAAGATCATCTGATTTACAGTGATTTACTTGGAGAAATCACCACCACGATTCAACCAATTTTGTCCACCACAGCAACTGCGTCTGAGATCTGGAACACCTTGACGATGACCTATGCCAAACTAAACCTCACTCATGTTAAGCAAATCCGTCAATAGATTTGGAACTAGAAGAAATGGAGTAAGTATATCAATGAGTACTTTCAAGGTCTTACAACTCGCTTCAACTTATTTTATAAATTCAATAAGCTCTAAGTGGATGCAATAATATGTCTCACAATCTCTGGTGCGATTGAGCCATTTCAGTTTGACAAGATAAGGAAAGAATGAATTCAACTTAAAATCTTCTAACAATAAATGATATGGATTCACAAGAAATTAACACCAAAAAGAATATAAATCAACAAACAAAAAGATATATTCTCTTTAAAGGACACCAAGAGAGAAATTGTTTAGTAGTCGATAATAATGCATGGAGTTCAGGTTTATTATACATCAGGTTTTGATTCGTGTTTTCAAAAAGCGTGATTACTTTTTGGTTGAAAAAATTATTAATTCGTCTATTAATTAACAATATAAAAAAACTGAACTGTTTATTTGACCCCTATTTACTTGATAAATATTTTGCGCATTCTATGTAATAACCCACAAAAAACTACAATAGTAAAAATATTTACTCATTAATTTCTTTTTGTTTTTGAAAAAACAGCTATCTTTTAAAATTCTAATATTGATTCAAATAAACTAGTTAGCATTTATTTAAGTTTTTAGTCTTGTAAAATCTTTCGGAGGTTTATGACACATCGATCTAGAAAATAATTATTTCTATGATTTTAAAATATGTTTTACTATTATGAATAACTGTAAGCAATTTGTTTAAATACTAAAATTTTATTTAGAAAATTTGAAATTTGTATTTTTACAATTTGAAAATTAAAGTTATGTGACAAGTTTTAAATAATTATTTCAAACATATAATATTTAAAATATTTATTTATTCCACGATAAAGCAAAGAAAATTTAATTTAATTTTCAATGTTAGAAACATATTAAATATCTTTAAAATTGTAATTTTAATCAATTTTGAGAAAGTTAAGGGAAATTTTTTTAAAAAAATGTTCTTCTTTTAATAATATTATTGATTATGATCAATAGTGGAATGAACAAGGGTAATTCTCTAAGGGGGTGTTATTCATTAAGTGATTTTAAATCAATTAATATTTTTTTATAATCTATCACATTTTAAAATTTTAAGATAGTTTAACTTGATGGATTCTAAAATCTCTGCAGTATACGTTGGATTTTGAGTTCAATTATTTATTCATGGGATTCCATAAGAAATGATTTGAAATCAATCCAAAATACAAAGGATTTTAAAATCCTTAAAAATTGAATAACACTAGATTTAGAAAACAGAATTTAAATCACTCATCGAATAACACTAGATTTTAAAATAGAATTTATAATCATCGTTCGAATAACAGTGGATTGTGTTTGGATTTAAACTCTATTAAAATACATCATTGAATAACACCACCTAAGATATTTTTTTTTTAAAAAAAATTATCACCAAAATAACCTTAAAAATTCACTAAAATAGTCTTTTTTAATTTGAAAATTTTAATTTTAATTTTTTTTTAATTTTAAGATTTACCTCTAAACCTTCACCCTATAACTCTAAATCCTAAGTCTAGATTAGTTAACCCTAAAGGTATAAATGTATATTTACACATTTTAATATAGTATATTTTGATAATTTTTCTTTGAAATTTCTTTTTGTGAGAATTTTTTTAATTCTATTTTAGGGCATTTTTCATAAAAATAATAATTCCCTTTTCCAAAATTCATTTAATCATGTCAAAACAAAACCAAAATAAAGAAAAAAAGTGTAAAAGAAAAAGAAGACGACAAATTAGTATTCAAATTGTGAGACATCGTTGGGTGCCAGGAACAAGACGTCTCCTTTATTATTTAAATGGTCCACCGTTTTGAGATTTTCTCTCACTCTCATAGTTTTCAAAGCTCAAGATAATCTCATCTCTCGAAACTGATAAGAGTTGCAAGAAATGGCATCTCAATTGCTTCTGCCTCCAAATCCATTCACCAAGTCAGCCTCAGCTAAACTTTTCTTTACAGGTAATTGTAGTTTTAATATGAACTCGTTTGTCAAAATGAATTCTTGTTGTTTTTATGGGACTTGATTGCTGTTGAAGCTCAAACTTCAAAGCTCATCTTTTAATATATGGAGATCTATTTTTATTTGACTAGGTGATGACTCAACTCTGAAAAGAAAGTCAAGACAAACAACAAGAGTTTCAAATGGGTATAGGTTAAGAGCAAACGCAGCTTTGAGATCTAACCATAGCTCATCTGTTGAGATTCCAAGTCAATGGTACAATATTGTTGCTGATCTCTCTGTTAAGCCTCCACCACCATTGCATCCCAAGACTTTCGAACCCATCAAACCAGAGGATTTAGCTCATCTTTTCCCTAACGAGATAATTAAACAAGAAGCAACACTAGAGAGGTTTATCGATATCCCTGAGGAAGTTCTTGAAATCTATAAGCTTTGGCGTCCAACTCCTCTAATCAGGTTCTTGTTCCCTTTTTCTTCTTCTTTTGCTTATGATTGTACTTTAATGTGATAAATGAATAAAATTAGAATAGTCTAAGTATGAAAATAAATACAGAGGACTTGTTCATCTTTTTCTATAATAAGAAAGTCTGAGTATATCAGTTCAGATGACGTTTCTTGCTTTTGATTTTAGAGCAAAGAGATTGGAGAAGCTTCTTCAGACACCTGCAAGGATTTACTTCAAGTATGAAGGTGGTAGTCCAGCTGGTTCACACAAACCAAACTCAGCAGTTCCACAAGCTTATTACAATGCCAAAGAAGGTGTCAAGAACCTTGTAACGGAAACCGGTGCTGGCCAATGGGGCAGTTCTTTAGCCTTTGCTTCTAGTCTATTTGGACTTAATTGTGAAGTAAGAAAAATGTTTGATTCTTGAAAATTTGGTCCTTGTTGTTAAGTAGTTGTTTCTTTTACGCTATAGGTGTGGCAAGTGGCGAATTCATACCATCAAAAGCCATATCGCAGGCTAATGATGCAAACTTGGGGGGCAAAGGTTCATCCGTCACCATCAGATCTGACTGAAGCAGGGAGAAGAATCCTTGAGGTGGATCCATCAAGCCCGGGAAGTTTAGGCATTGCAATTTCAGAAGCTGTTGAAGTGGCAGCAAGAAACGAGGATACAAAATACTGTTTAGGGAGTGTATTGAACCATGTGTTGTTACACCAGACGGTTATTGGAGAAGAATGCATAAAGCAGATGGAAGCTTTTGGGGAAACGCCTGATGTGATCATAGGATGTACTGGTGGAGGATCAAACTTTGCTGGTTTGAGTTTTCCTTATATCCGGGAGAAACTCAAAGGCAAAATCAACCCTGTTATAAGAGCTGTTGAGCCCTCCGCTTGTCCTTCTTTCACCAAAGGAGTTTACGCTTATGATTTTGGCGATACAGCTGGATTGACTCCTTTGATGAAGATGCATACTTTAGGGCATGACTTCATTCCTGATCCTATCCATTCCGGTAATAAATAAATCTTACTCCTTCCGTTTCAAAATATTTGATGTTTTGAGTGAATGCACAAGAATACACTTTTTTCTAAAAAATAACATTAATATATAAACTAAAACTTATTCAACAAATCATTAAAAAAACTATTAAACATCATTGGTCATACAATTTTCCATAAAACTAAAATTGATATAAAAACATCCAATATCATGTATTTTGAAACATAATAAACTCCTCAAACATCAACTATTTTGAAACGGAGGGAGTATATTCCTGATGGGTTCTTGATTTCTTGGTTCTTGGTTTTCCTTTCGGCTAATTTGTAGTTTTATCTTATTGTTTTTAACAGGTGGATTACGGTACCATGGGATGGCACCGTTGATCTCACATGTTTATGAACAAGGTTTCATGGAAGCAATCTCAATTCCTCAAACTGAATGTTTCCAAGGTAGCCTAAATTCACAATTACTCACTTTCTTTTTCTTTTTTACATATTTACTCATTTATATATTTTTCATTGGACTGTAAATCACAACTTTGTGGTTCAATTTTCTTGCAGGTGCTATTCAGTTCGCGAGAACAGAAGGGATAATACCTGCGCCAGAGCCGACTCACGCCATTGCTGCAACCATAAGAGAAGCTCTCCGATGCAAAGAAACAGGAGAAGCAAAAGTGATACTAATGGCGATGTGTGGACATGGCCACTTTGACCTTACCTCTTACGACAAGTATTTAAGAGGCGAATTGATTGATTTATCTTTTAGCGAAGAGAGGATTCGAGAGTCGTTGTCTAAGGTCCCTCACGTTGTTTAGCTCAAATTAAGCCCTATGTTTCAAAACAAACGTGAAATAAGTTGGCCGGTTTCATGGCCTTTGAATACAGAGTGAGATGCTTCAATAATAGACACTGTCTAAAAAGATTTTTTGAAAAGGACAATTTTCTCAAAAAATACGAAAATAAATTTGTCCACCAAAGTAACACACGAGAAAAATAACTAAAACATGTTTCATTGAAAAGGCAAACTTTTATTTTATTTCTATTTTAGATATATATAGTTTTTAATATTATTTATTATCATACGTTTTTCATTCAAGTTTTTTTTTAAATAGTATTTTGAAATCCAAAAAATTTAAATGGAACTATCTTTAAACTTTTTATTTAAATTTTACATATTAATTAATTTTTAAATCTTAAATTCCACTTTCAAACGCTAGACATTAAATTTAAACTTTAAATCGATATTAGTTAACCATATGAATATAAGTGTTTATTTATTTTTTAATAATTTTTTTGGCACTTTTGACCATTATATACTATATTTATAATAATTCTTTTAATATTATCTTAGGATATTTCTATTTTAAAAAAACCTTCTTCGGTTTTCTTTTCAGTACAATATGTATCACCATTTATATAATTTAATCAAATAGTATAATTGTAGATGTATTTTAGAAAATAAAAAATCATTATATAATTGATCCAAATTCAAAGTTTTGCAAATATTTATAATGTTTGAAATTGCATTTAGATCTGTTAATTAAATGAAGAAATCATTAATCTTTTTCTTAGTGGCTAAAATTATTTTGCTAAGCTAATAAGTAAACTATTTTTGTTGGTTTAATCTATATTAACTAAATAAATCAACTAAACTCAAATTCATTAGAATGTTATATTTTGTTATTTCTTTTTAAATTTGTTCTTAAACCTGCTAATTGTATACATAAATGATTAATTTTGGTAAAGCAATTGATGGTCAATTTCTTAAAATTTTAACCATTCTTGTATTGAAATTTTAACGTTTACTAGATTTTAACCCGCACGTCCGTGCGGATATTTTTCTATTTTATAAATGTATTAGATATTATTACAAATGTATAATTTTATTGTAGTGTTATATATTGTGTAAATCTATAATATTATTTTTTATATTTATTAATCAATATTATTAATATATAGTGATTTGTTTAAAATATTTTACTTTGTTATTAATTTTTATTACTTACTAATATATTTTCAAGTTAGATACAATAAAATAACCATATGAAATAATCAAATAGAAAACCTTTTCATAATATGCTTTTTTATTTAATTTATAAATTTTGCATATAATATATTTTAAATTTTATTTATTGATATTATACAAAAGAAATATATAAAGATCATTTCTTTTTACTTGTTGTGTATAAAAAATATACTTTAACATATATCATTTTAGTATTTTATGGGATTTATAAGTAAAAAAACTGTTTTGTTTAAGTAATATAGCCTTATTTTTGTAGTAAATTTTATACATAGTAGTATATCATCTTATTTTAGTAAATTTTATTGATATATGATATTTTTTGGATTTTATGATGTTAAGATTTATTTTTTTTCAAAATTAAGACTTCAAAATATTAGATTACTTTAATTTTTAAAACATATATAAATAGTTTTTTCATGGTGCATTTCAAAAAGTTATTTATTATTATCTATGATTTTATCTTTTTGTAAAGTTTTCAATTTATGATTTTGAGTTTAAATATTTATTTTCAAAATTTTATATTTATTTAAGAAAACTTTGCAAAATTACACAACTATTTTTGAATTTGAAACATTAAATGAATTTTGAATTTTTTTGTGACTACATCTAATTTATTATTTTATAAATAAAATATTTGAATTTTTGGTACTATTTTGAAAAAATTCTCAATTGATTATTTTATAATTAAAATAAAAATAAATTTAAAATTAAAATACTTGTCATTAATATTTTAGATGAATTACTAAAATTTTATAATTCTCTAATAACATATTTTTAAATAGTATATGAACTAAAGTTTATTATATACTGTTATATTTTGTGTACAAACATTTTAAAAAAATATATTGTTGAGAGTTTCAAAATAAATAAAAAGTTCTCTCTCTCTCTATATATATATAAGTTTAACCTATGTTGACACATTTATTTTGTATAAAAATATTATATAGTTTACGAATTTTAACCCATTTTAACGATGAATGATAATTTATTTAAATAAAAATTTTAGAAATTTAAAAATTGTTAAATAACCTATTGAATATAATTTTATCATATTTAATTCATGTAGCACTACTATTTTTATATAATGCAGAATTTATTTATAGAATTTATAAAAAATAGTATATAATTTTTATTTTCTTGTTTTATGATAAAATCTTAGTTAACATTGATTTATAATAATAATATATTACTAATTACAAATTTATTAATATGTTATTTTCTAAAAAATATTTAAATTTTTAAGTAAGATTTTGTTAGATTCTTTCTCAACAGATTTTGTTATAATTAAAAAGTAAAATTTAAATTTAGAGTTGATTTATTATTAATGTAAATAATTAAATATGTCATATTAACTAACTCTTTAAATGATCTTACTATGACTTGTTATTAGTAGATAAAAATAAGATCCTAATTTAGTAGAGTATATATGTTAATAAATTCGACATAGTTATTTTATTATAAAATGTAGTTTAGTGATCATCATCCGAGTAACAATTGATTTTTAATGCATTTACCCTACACACTTAACACGATTTTACTTATAAATAATATATTCAAAGGTTACAAAACGCGAAACTGTGAGAGTTTCTAATTGAACTTACTAAAATACCATTTTGAACTAGAAAAATGTAAAAGCAAACGCATATGTTAAGTAACTGAACAATTAATTTGTTAGATATAAAATTCAAAGTTTAGACTCTTCGACCAAATCGCCTGTCACTCTGCTGAGCATCCCCATTGAGGGTTTATGGGGGGGGGGGAGTTCACACGGAAATCAAGAAAATAAAATAATAAAATAATAAAAATTTATGAACCCCTCTCTCTTAAAGTTCTCTCGGGTGAACCCTTCTCTCCTAAGGTTCACCACGTGACGGCCCGGGATTGGTTTAGATTTTTTTTTTTTTTAAAAAAAAAATCAAAAAAAAACAGAAAAATTTTAATAATAAAAAATTATTCAATGAATCCCAAAAGGGAATTCATTGATGTGGAAAGTAGAGCTCAATGTCAGCTGATTGCTATAGGAAAAAGTTACTGATCCTTTGCTCTCCACTCGTTCTGAACAATAGGTCAGGATTTGGGAACTCTATACAACTTGTCATCAGCTCTTTGCCGATCAGATTTTTGTCGATGTCCTCCATTTGTATTTGTCCCTTTTTTGCCTTTTCAGCAATATTTTTGCAGGCTTTTAAGATATCAAATCTTCCACTATAGTCTATTGCCATAATGAGATGTCACACCAATCAACTCTTGCACATATAGCAGTAAAAGAAACAAAAAATAAAGCCACAAAATAATATCGTGGCAAACTTCACGGCAATGTGTCATCGCATTCATCAGTCGAAGAGCTAGAAAAGGAAGTAATATATTTGAAATTTTGCCACGAAATCACAGGTAACAAACTTTGTAACCATTTTTGTGGCAAAATTTGGAAAATATTGTGGCAGAAAACGTGGCAGAATCGTGGAAAAAAATCAATGGGTTTAATCTTTTTGGCATAAATGGTGAAGTCCACTTGGTCTAACCCGTAACCGTTACTCCATATAGCTTACTTTTCGATGTGTGTGAAAATAAATATCGGTACCTATCGATACTAGTTCTCTGGCCAAAACATCCAAAGAAGATCATTGATATTTCTAGCCGTTAATTAAAGAATTAAAAAAATTGTGAAGTCAGAGGATAGAAGCATATGATATCTCAAGGAAACAATAATTCACGATGCGAGCCGCATTAATGTGGACAATTAATGATTTTCCAACTCATGGCATGATCATGTTGGATGAATCATAGTCGTTTAGCTTGTCCATATTGACTAGATGATATAAAGTCATTTTGGTTCCAACATGGAAGGAAATATAGTTGGTTTGACCGTCTTTGAATGTTTATGCCTATAGATCATCCTTACAAACGAAACATCCAAGCGTTTGAATGATGGAAGAGAATAACTGATTCTCCATCACCATGATTGGCGGGAAAGCACTACAAGAAAAACACTTTTTTTTCCTGATGGTCATATCTATCAGAAATCCGTTGGAAAAAATCTCTTCCAATGGATTTCTCACGGATATAACCGTCAGTTCTATATCGTCATAAATTTTTTCATGATTAGAAAATGGTTAGAAATTTTGACTGTTATTCGACAATAGTTTTTGACGGAAGGTTCCATCAGAACTTTTTGACAATTTTTGGGTCAAAAATTTACAAGAACTATAATATATTTACAATAATAAAATAATTATAATACATTTAAAATCATAAAATAATTATAATATATTTCCAGTTATAAATAATTATCATATATTTTAGATAGTATAAATTTGAAATTACAATCATTCAAAAATTTGTGTTGAAAATAATAATAATGTATTTTGGATAGTATAATAATAAATTCATTTATAAATTCGAAATTATGATTAAAATATTGTGCAAAATTAAATTTTCCAAATATGGAAATAGGATGTCTCCAAATATTTTTTTCCCATATTTTTGGAATCGTTCATAATTATCCATAGAATCTGCATTCTAATATATGTAGAATACATTTAACAGGTTGGAACTCGATTTCTACATGTTTTAAATTTTTATTAATGTGTAGATTGTGTATTCTACGTCTTTTAGAATTATGGGCAAAACGCAGAATGTGTATTCCAAATATTTTTAGACTACTATTATTTACGTAGATGGCTTATTCTAATCTTAATTGAATTGATGAAAAAGGTGGACTTCATTTTCCATTTCACAAAATGTAAATTTTGCCATTAGTAGAATGAAATCTGAAAATTCTATTTAAATATTTTTAGAAACAAATAAAAATACTTCTATATTGGTATAGATAATTTTTCAAATGTTCCTATTTTTCTAAATTTTTTGGGTTGTAAAATTATTTCTTTCGTTTATTTTCTTAAGTAGAAAATGGCATTATAGGCAACAATAGTACAAATTTGAAATTAGTCTAAGTGGAAAATGCACCTGTTTTTTGGCCTAAAAAAACTATTTTTCCTTTTTAAAATCTCCACAAATACATTCTTTCCTTAACCCTATCTAAACCCTATGTATAACCTAATCTGTAAACCCTATATAAACCGTATAGACACCTTAAACCAAGTGATATTCGTTTTGGCTCCATCCTAATTCCAAATTTTCATTTTGCCTCATAAACCAAAATTTTCATTTTGCCTCCTAAGACCCATAACCCAAATTTCCCAAACCCCATTTTCCCACTAACCCTTATTTTCCTAAGTTTCAAACGAGTCTCCTCAATTTCTTGACTCTCATCTCTCTCTCTCTCGACTCTTCCGATCAAGTCTCTTCTCGTCTCATCTCTCTCGACTCTTGTCTCTCTCATCTCTCTCATCCCTTCCAAGTTTCTTATGAGTATATTCACCATCTCCTCTATCTATCTGCGTGTCTTGATCTCTCACAAAGCTCCTCTCTGTTCCTCTTTTCAACGTCTGTGGACCCTTCCACCGAAACCTCGACCATCGTCGCCTCGGCCCCATGCTTGAATCTCTCTGGTAAGTTATGGTTTAGCTTTGGGTTAGTTAGGGGTTTCATGTTTAGCTGAGGGTTGTGATTCACCTTACATTGCATGTTTAGGTAGGGTTTCAATTGATTTATGGTTCGGCTGAATCATGTCTTGCAGTTTTGGTTTGTCGATACATATTTTCCGATCTGAGTTTCAATCTCTGTATTGTTGGTTTTAAGAAAACGAACAAGTATCTTGTTGAAATCCTTTTGGCGTTTTAGAAACAGCCAAGAGCGAACATGAGATGCCAATGGCGATCAGGAAGACGCGTAGGGCGATGAGGCTTTGGTGAGAGGTCATGGGTGATGATGTCGGAGATAGAGAACGGTGAGATCATGGATAGATGATGATCGGCGAAGTTCACTTCTCAGCTCTTGCTACATTTTTTTATCTTCTCCGAGAGTCTTTTTCATGATCTTTTTTGACTTCTGGAAGGTTGTCGATTTTTTTTCGAGTTTTATTTACGAGAATCGTTTCGCAAATTTTATCAAATTTACTATACGAAGGCTGTATCGTAGAATAGTACCTCGTTTAACTTTATGAATTATGTTTCCTAAAATATGGCCGAGTTTAATTTTGCAAAAGTTGTTTCGTAAAAAGTTGTCGCGCTTAATTTTATGAAAGTTATTTCGGATTTTTTTTTGAGTTTGGTTGTATGAGAGCTTATTTTTTTTTTGAAAAGTTCACGTTTTGCGGCTGTTCTGAAAATTTAGTTTCGGGGTTTTAGTATCAGAAAATCTGGCTGTGATGAGCTTAATTATCGCGATCAAACTTAATCAAAAAATTTCTCGTTTCTGTAGAATTGATCCGAGGGAATTTTGAGAAGTTTTCCCGAAGGAAGCTTAGGTGACAAACATCGAGAGTTTTCTGAATGTGTTACAATAGAAGCGACACTTGAAGTTTTGCGAAATCTTAGGTTTCAAAAAACGTTTTAGCACTAAGGGATATGGTCTCCCGTTTTGTTTTGTCTTCGTCAGCTGTTTTAGGTTTCGAGTGATTCTATAGAAATCAATTTTGTTTCTTTGAAAGTTATTCGGAAGAAGTAAAATGGTGGATAATTTGTAACCTGATTTGCCGTGCTTCTATTTTCATGAGTAATCCAGGGGTTTTCCACGGTTTCGAGAAGAGAAAGTTTTATTTTTCCAAAAAGCTTTCGGAAGACGTCTTTTGGTCAAACATTTACGCGTTGATATTTCTCCAACTTGGTAATGAGACGAATTTACAGGGATTGATAAATTTTATAGTTGCCCTTTCTGTTTGGATAGAGCAATCACTAGCTCTTTTCGGTACTCTTCTTGTGGCAAAAATTCGCTACTAGGTTTTTGAATTTCTTGAGTACTGGGCGTTTGCGTAAGCATTGGCCATATCAGCAGTCACTCCTGGATTTTTTTTTTCCAGAGTTGTTGCGAGCTGCGATTTTGTCTTTCGTATTTCCAAACATCGTTTTGATCAAGCATTTTTTGGCTGTGAGTTAGAGTAATCCGTCCCCCCCCCCTCGTTCTAGCGTCAAACTGTGGGAACCGAGATTCGCATTGTCGATTTTAATGAACGGAGGAAAGGAAAGATTACCTTAATTTCCTTGACTTCCGGATTCTATGCGATAGCCAACGACAAGTGACAAAATAAATGAAGAAAATATAGAAAGATAACAAAACGAATTTAGAAAAAGTAGATCTTTATTTCGAATTCGTGTAAGAGAGTTGGGATCATTACAACAATTATAAAAGCTTCGGCCGCAAGAGCTGTCAGAGAGTTTTCTATATCTAGCCACCTAAACCTTAAACCTAGTTGAGTCGCAGCTCAATAACAAAAGACGAAAAGACATGAAAGACGTTTCGATTGATTTTGGTCTAGACCTTTTGAAAGGCTGCCTACGTACCTCTTTTGAGGATTAAGCCAAACGTAGTTCAGTTTATAGAGTTTGAAAAAGAGATCGAAGTTCCTCTGCAAGTTCTTCTAGTATTAGAGTGCAGGACATAGAAAACTAAGCATGTCGAGAATAATGCCTACGGTTTCTAAGTTCAAAAAGTTCTAAGAGTCTGAAAATTGTCCATGTGCTCCTTCTCTTGTCTTTTCTTATATATGCCTCCAAGGTCGGTCGTCTTTCCTTTTTTGCCCCTGATTCGAGTCTATCTCTTCGCGGAAATCTTCTTTGTCCTCTCGATCTGTCATGATTATTTTGGAAACTTGACATTAATCTTCTTTTCAATTTATATTTTTTTCGAAAATCAAGTAAACCGTCATTGTATTTCCGGCTCATTCTCGTCTAAAATCGTAAGAGGGTCTTTATCCCATTTTAGACATTTTTGGGAAATCTTTAGACTTAACATTTTTACGATTTCTTTCGAAGAAATCGCCTACCATACGATGATGGTTTCTATACTTTTGGTTCCGTGGAATGATAAAACCGATCGTATAGTTAAGATGACAATGCGTTGAGTTATTTGTTACCGTTTTATACGATTGATTTAAAGTTTTACGAGAAACCAAGTATTTGTTGTTTTTTATTGCAAACTTCAACAGAAACTCCAATGGAGAAGAAGACAAGGAGGAGACCGTCTTGTTGCCCGTGGTCGACGAAACGCAATGCAAAGAGACTTGGTGATGGTTTCGTCACCCCATGGGCAACGAGACTTGGTACGTGTCTCATTGCCCGTGGGTGACAAGATGTGGTGCGTTTCTTGTTGCACACGGGTGATGAGACTTAGAGGAGATGTGGTTGCCTTATGAGACGTCTGGACATGTTGGTTTCTCATCTTATCGTCTTTTATCTGGAGGTTGTTTTACAATAATCAAGCTAGAGTTCGTTAATCATATTCTTTGAATCGTACGAGGTTTTACATCTCGCTTTCTTCTTTACTTCGAAGAGAGGAATCATGTCCGCGGTGGTTTCTAGATATTGATTCCGTCGTGAACGATTTTGACCCCAACAAACCTGAAGTCGGAGGCTGTTCTCGCGATAAATTACCCAGAAGTTCCAATATTTACACAGCAAGTCTATGACCGCATGTTAGGCTATTTATTAGGGTTTTCTATTTTTTTGTAAGAAAATTTTTATACAATGCTCCTTTTTACACTTCTTGCCTCCACCATTGTTCTAGAGGAGAAAAATCCTAGGATTGGAGAGAGAGATCCGAACACATTTTGAGAGAAGATCTTGAACTCCCATTGTTTCTCTACTCTATTTCTTATATATTTTATGCAATTTATTCAGACATTCATAATGTTCTTTATGATTATATCTGAGTAGTTCTATTTTCAGACCTAGGGTTCTACGATGGTTGCTAAATGGTTTGCTAAATTCATATTGTTGTTAGGTAGATTTATTAGTTCTTCATCTAGTTGCTCTTATCGCTAGGATTAAGATTTACCACCTTAAACCTAGATCTTAGGATAAGTTGGCACAAGCGAAAATTTGGTTTACTGCCTGAATTAATACTAGCATGATATAATTTAATAGTCACATATAAAAATTGGCCTAGAAGATTAGAGAACCTATCAAACTTACTCGCTAAAGCTTGTTTAGAAGTAGCATTGATCGACGACCGTGGCTTGGTGTCGATCGACGCTCTCTGCGGATTTAACTATGAAGTAAGAGTCTGAGGTTTAGACATTAGATAGTCTCACATACAAAAGCTGACAGACTATAGCTTGATTTGAGTTTGAGAACCTTATGTTAACATATCCCTGATAACATAATTAGTTTTGCATTATGATTACAACTAAGAGTTCACCTAAGTCTAGCTTCATCTCATCTTAGTAACTTACAACACTACATCCTATTATTTACTGCTTTTACTATTATCGTTTAGCTTTATTTAAAAACATTAAATCTATTGTGTAATCTTAGAGACTCGGTGGATTTGATCCCTAAGTACTACAACTGAACCTCTTATATGAGAGAGAGAGAGAGAGAGAGAGAGAGAGAGAGAGAGAGAGAGAGAGAGAGAGAGAGAGAGAGAGAGAGAGAGAGAGAGAGAGAGAGAGAGAGAGAGAGAGAAGTTGTTCATACGGTAATTTGAGAGCATTTCACCTAATAAGTATTCCATTACCTCTATACTAGCTAAAACCCTCCAAAATGTCAAGCTAAAAACATAGACAAACGCTTCACGGGAGGCAACCCAATTAGTAAGTTTTTAGATTACTTTTAATTTTCATATCTGTTTTATTTCAGGTAAAAACAAGGAAGACAAGTCAGAACTGAGCATCGCCTGAAACCTAACCAATGTCGATCGAAAAAGCATCACGAGCATTGATCGCCACTTCACTAAGTCGATCGAAACTAACCATCAGCGAGCAGGTATACCGACTTTTCCTTGTTAAATATGTCCTTATGATTTATTTTCCCACCAATCTTGGACTGTGATACATGATCAAATTACCCTTGAGTTACTGATTACTCTGTTAAATAAGAGGTTCATCTGTAGGAGTTAGGGATCGAATCCACATAGAGAGAGAGGGCACACAATAATTTTCTAATCAACTTAGTTTTGCTAGGCAATTAATAAGACTTTAATAAACAGTAACTTAGGAATGAGTTGGTTTGTAAACAATTAAGAAAAAATAGCTAGATCTAGGGTTTTGACGTAGTGAATTATAATGGATAGAATCTAAGGAGTTTTCAACCATAGAACACATATTCAAATAGTAAAGATATAAATTTATATCTATCTATGGCTAAGCTCAGAGTCTACAAACTTTTGTGTGTAAATTTGAAATGACCGTCGATCGATGGTATACAAACGGCATTGATCGATGGCTAACCAAAACATAATCATACAGGGCAACTACTCAGACATGACTAACCAGAACATGATCATAGAATAATGCATAAGAATAATAATAGGGATAGAAACTGGGGTTCAAATACAAAGCTTAAATGAAGTCGTGATATTCTCCCAAAAAACTACTATTTTTGTAAAATCCTCCTAAGTCGTTCTCTTTGCATAAAACACTGGCAAAGACAATAAAAACTTGTACAGGGGTAATCTTGTAATTTCTATGACTTGGGCTTCAAGTCGGATAATTCGTGAATTGGACATCTGCGTTTCGACCGTCGCTCGAAGGCAAGGGTGCGTCGTCGGTCGACGCCATGATTTCCCTTGACTCGTACTTTGCTGATTTTGACCAGCTACGACGTTATTCTCTTTGAGCTCCAGAAAGCCTCATAATCTCTACAATGCTCAAAAATGAACCTAGACCTGAAAATACTCTAAAACACATCCTAGACACACATAATAAACTCTAAATAAGGCCTATAATATGGTCTAAAATAGGAAAATTTTATGACCTATCAACTCCACCATACTTAATCTTTTAGTTTTCCTCAAGCAAAATAAGGGTAAACTTGTGGAAGAGGTTTGAAAACACAGTAACTCACAAAATCTATAGCTCATTGTTATCACCTTTATTATGTTGCAACCACATCAAACAAGTGTCAATCTTAGAGAAACATTATATACTTTATCCTAGTATATCAACCAAATTGATTATACCAACAACTTAGCAAATACTAGCTTAACTTACCCCTCTACTAACCTCATTTCTTGCATAAAATAACTGCAGTCTTTACTGATATATGGTGTTTTTGACACATTGTACATATGTTCTCCAAAGTGTTTTCAGGTCTTTATCGAGTCTTTCTAGTCCATTTTGAGTCATTTCAGGCCTGGAGGCCCTTGGAGAGATATATGAGAAAAAGAGCAAGAATTGATGTTTCCTGCGCAAAACCAACCAGAGCAACCTAACGGATGTTCCCGAGTGAGCGGAGCAACCGACTGCATGTTCCCAATATTTATGGAAACCAAGATCTTATTTCGGGATTTTCCCTAGTTTCCAACCACCTGTGGCCTCCATATATCTTCTTTTTCTCTTTTCCTTTATTTCGATGCGAGTTTTTATAGAAGAAACTTAGACTTGATTTTTGAAAAATTGCAACTTGTAAGGTAGACGTCTCCATCTCTCGCCTAGAGAAGATTATCCTGAACCCTCTTTGTTTCTATTCTATTTACATGCAATATTATTCAGTAATCATATCTTTGTTCTCTTGTGTTATGGCTGAGTAGTCGGCTGGTTGATATAGGGTGTTAGAGTGCTAGATCTCAAGCTAAACACAAATAGGTTAATGCTTAAATGGTCTTCATTCATGCTGTATTTAATGCTTGTGGTAATCTGATCATCTAGCCTTCGATCTTAGGTTAACTTATGCATCAAAAGTGACATAAATTTCTAGATCTAGTATGAATGAGCATCACATCCCTAAACACATGAAATTAGTTGTTAGGGTGTTTATGTGAACATATAGGACTTGTACACTAAGGTTCACCATCATATCTCAGACCAAGCGACATATTTGGTGCTGAGTCTGATCGGTGAAAGGAACAACTACATGACAATGTGCTATTCTAATCACGAGTTCCGAGTTATAGAATTTTCCTTATCGAACCTCAATAGTTGTTTGGTTTGCAATTGAGTCACTTGAATTAAATACCCTATGTCGACTTCTCTTTAACCTCAAATCCCAACCAATTTGTGCTACTTTTTTCTTACGTTACCTTGAAATTAAAAACCCATCATTGTTTTAGCTAAATATTGATCCAACAACGATAAAGTGTAAACTAGTCCTCTGGAATTGAATCTTAAAATATTACAACAACACTGTTAACTTGACAGTAGCATAAGGTTCATTTTTAGTGTATCAAGTTTTGGCGCCGTTGCTGGGGACCAGCTTTTTACGTTTATTTTTGGTGACATATTTAGTCTAAGACCTCTAACTTGATCTATCCTATTTGTTGCAGCTAATGTTCCAGGTGCATGACAAGTAGACATACTCGGAGAAACGCACAAGGAGAGGTAGTGACACTTACAAATCAGGAGCTCACAAGGCTAAAAAGAATAAACCGTCAACAACAAAGGCCGACCAACGCCATAATGGGCGAATACAACAATCCAGAGCAACTCGCTGCTGCAATGCAACAGATGTAACACCAGATGCTCCAGATGCAGCCGACAATCCAAGCACAACAAGCTGCTCAGCTACAGAAGCAACAACTGGAGCAAGTTGCTCCAATCGGGCAGAAAAACCATCCGCACAACTTCCCTACCACGTGCTCTGATATCAATCTACCACCCTGCACAAGGAAATAATTTGAGATCAAGCCTGCGCTGATCGCTCTGGTGCGGAAAAAGATGTTCAATGGACTCCCGACAGAAGTTCCAATGGAGCACATTGAGAGTTTCAAAATTTTTTGTAGCTTTACTCGTGTGAATAGATTACCACCAGACTACATCAAATTAACATTGTTCCCATTCTGTCTTGATGGAAAGGCTGCACGTTGGTTGAATTCTCTACCCACCGGCTCTCTTACTTCGTGGGAACATGTCCGATCAGCGTTCCTGGGAAACTTCTATACGAACGCGAAGACTGCAGCATTGAGGAACAAGATTTCCTCCTTTAGGCAACTCACTAATGAGCCTTTAGGCAACCCATGGGAGCGGTTCAATGACTACGTGATATAGCTTATTTATTACCAGTTTTAGACCATGTTATAGGCTCTATTTAGAGTCTGTTATATGTTTCTAGGCTATGTTTTGAGGTCTTTACAGGTCCATGTACGTTTTAGAGATATATGAAGATACTTGGAGAATTTAGAGGAGAATAATCCGTAGCTGATCATTGTGAGAGTCGAAATACAAGACTACCATCGATCGACGACACAACGTTGGCGTCGACCGATGTTACATGACTATGATCAATCGATGTTGCCCATCTGCCATCGATCGATGTCCAATTCATAGACATCCGACTTTCAAGCCCAAGTTAGAGACATGACACAAGATTACAAGATTACCCTTGGACGAGTTTGACCTAGACTTTAGGATTTTATATTTATACTTTATGTATTGCACCAGATGGAGTGTGCTGGTGAGAGTGCGGGGTGAGGGGGTGCTAGGTGCCTAGATTTTGTGGCAAAGTGTGTGCACCACCTCACCATTGTTTTAGGATTTATTTAGGGAGAAGATTCATAACTCCTTAGTGAGATTTGTATT
>CAJHQQ010001608.1:0-89685 GCA_905132885.1 Moricandia moricandioides
AAGAAGAAAGAGACATAGATATGTGTTAAAGTTCAAAAAAGACATAGATATGTATTTGTATAATTGAATCCCTCTTTTATAGCTTAGTCATGAGTTATGAACGTGCAAAGTAATGATAGGTTTTGCGAATTATATCCAAAATAATTAATAGAATTTTGTTTTCATGACATATGTGGACAAAGGGAACACATGGGGGGATTTATTCTTATACAGATATCAATGGTGGAAGAAAGAGCGTATACATTTTTTTTTTGTAAAGCTACCAAGTATAATAGTCGAAGATGATTTATATATTTTTGTCGTCATGGTAGAATACAATTAACAAAAATATTTAGAAAATTAGAGGTAATGTTATTAGTTGAAATAATTGTCTTTACAGCACAGCCATCTCTGCTGTGCACATGAGCAGGTGATGCCTCGTTTTGTCTTCGTCCCAAATCTCCATGCCTTTCTCTGAATACGAGCACAGTAACAGATGATACAGTATATTCTATTTTTGAATGTAGTTTTAGTATATTTTGAATATACTAAAAACAGATGCTGAGATCAATAATTACCAAATATGATCAAATCATATAAATCTGTGAAAAAAATCATGTTTTGGTCAAGTCAGGTATAAAGTAGATCATATCAAAACGGTTGAAGTGGTTGACTGTTAAAAAAATGAATTATCTTTATGTTTATTTGTTAATACTTCCAGAGTTTTACATTTGTAGCAAATATTAATTTATTTATTTTAGATAAGGTTAACATTATAGACTACTGAAAACAAATTCATAGTTATTAAGTTAAGTGTATGATGACTTATTGTATGACATGCAAAAGAATTAACAGAAATATCCAAGTCTCAACGAAATATGAATCTGAAAACTAAGTGTTTTTTTTTGTCAACTGACTGATAATTTTCCTTAGACTAAACGTTGAAGTATGGTACTGCATTCCCATCTGTCAGTGCATGTGTATGTATAATGTTTTTTTTTTCAGCTGCTATATGCATTGCTAAAACGTAAATCATCATAGTTTGTGACAGAGTTAGAATTAGATCTGAATTATTTGATTTTCCTAGTAGTTATGATAGTGGTTTGTCACATGGATCTATTTTGTATGTTTGTTAGTATTATTGAAATTATTGATACATTTCTGTTTCATGATTTATAGATAAATGGTACATTTTCGTCTCACAATTATTTGGTTTTGCTAGTAGTTATGTTAGTGGTTTGTCATATGGATCTTCTGTCTTGGTATTATTGACATTATTGATACATTTATAGATAGTTGATACATTTTCATCTCATAATTATTTGATTTTGCTTGTAGTTATGATAGTGATTTGTTAGATGAATCTCTGTTATATGTTTGCTAGTATTATTAATACAATTCCTTTCATGATTATAAATTGGTTGGTATATGATTAATTCGAGAAGACAGTTTGTGTAACAATTCGTTTCATGAGATCCATGCTAATCTGCAGAGTACCGATCATAGTAAGTTTTAAGTTTTTCATAGGTAGATTATCGATGTGCTTGACGTTCTTCGAACCCAAAATCTTACTCTTTAACAATTATTCACATGACAACTTGTCATCAATTGATATGCATCTCAATTGATGATAAATTGTCTTGTAGGAGGATTGTTAAAAAATGATGTGCGGTTTTGAATTCAAAAAACGCTATGCGGACCAATAATCTATCTAAAGAGAACATAGAACTTACATGTAAAGAATTAGAATCGGTATTCTACAAAGTCAATTTGTATTCCACATGCAGAGAGTCATTGCACCACATAACTCTTAATATAGTGATTAACTATATAAAATTGTATAATAATAATATTGAAACTTTGGATATTTACAGTTCAAAATTTCTGTTTATAGTATATTAATTTATAAATATTAACTGTATATGTATATATACATATACGAAACAACCAAATCAAACATACACTATTTTAACATTATTCCCTACTTAATTTACAGTACCTTTTCTAACTGATAAAAGCCAAGCCAAGCCAAGCCGTCCATGATCACATGGGACTACACTTGGAAGTGGTGTTTGTATTAATAAACTGTTAGTTAATAATCGTTACTTTATTTATAAAATATAAAGAGTAAATTGTTTGCCATCCAAATGCATTCCCCCATGCTACTGTTTTAGTAAGATCAACGAGTACTAATACTGACAACAATATAACTAGTAATTTATTTTCCAAATAAATTAATTAATTTTTATATATAACAGAAAAATTAAGAAAAGGGGGAGAAATATTAGATTAATTAGTCTTGAATTGAGACTGAGTGAATCAGATGGTGCTGCGATCTCTGTCTCTTTTATAGTTTTATGTTGCAACGTGCAATCGAATCTAAGGACCATAAACTCCCCACTTAACCATAACATCTTTGATCGTTATCAGCTAAGCAAGTAGTGTCCTCTTATTTGTATACGCACTATTTTTATTTACATCAATCAGTCTATCACAAATCGAAATGCATGTTATATCCCGCTGAGATAGATTATACCGAAATAAGAAAAGTATAAACATTCTAAAAATATCATCTAATCAGTTAGTTTTTGTTATTATAATTTCCGTTTATGATGCTTTTACATAGTCATTTTTGTTATAATAGGTATAACCGTATTCCACATATTGTTAATACAATTAGAGTTTGAAAGGTGATATGAGGGATAATTGTGATACGGTTAGAATGATAACAAAAACATATATACATACTCCTTCCATTTTTTTATATTTGACGTTTTAGGATTATACACATAGATTAAGAAACATTTAAATTTTTATTATTTTCTAAATAAAAACATCATTAATTGTTTACCTAACCACAATTCAACCAATAATAAAATAGAAGGTATAATATCATTGATCATCCAACATTAATAAGTAATAAATTTTACATAGAAAATTGAAAACGTCAAATAATTTGGAATAAAAATTTTCTTCCAAAACGTCAATTATTAAAAAACGGAGGGAGTATATGTATAGAGATATTTGTTATTTTTAATTGCGATGCATTTTAACCATTACCTAAGCCTTAACATTAAAATATACTGTATGTTGCAACCACCTTTATGCTTGTAAGTTTTTATATTTTTTGTAATAAGAAATAAAGTCTGTGAAAAATGTTTCGTGATGACAAGACAACTCTTAATAACCAGCTTATACCATCTCCAATCCATTTTAATATTTATTTCTATATTTTTTCTTAAAATAGATTTTATTATATACGTGTATTTCCTCCAATGTATATTTGTATAATAGAGTTCCTCTATTTTTATGAGAAAATATAGAAAATGCTATTTTATTTTTAAATGTAGAGACAAAATAGCATATTCCTATATTTCTTCTTAAAAATAGAAGAACTTAAAAACATTTATTGAAATAAAATCATTTCTATAATCAATTTTTTGGAGGAAAATATAAAGATATACATTGAAAATTCTTTTAGTTCGATGTCTTTCTCGGTATTACATATGAGCATCGCTAACTTGAATGGAAGAAAACTAATTAAAGCTTGTAAGAACTATTGTCGACAAAGTTTAAAAAAAAAAAAACTATTGTCGACAATGCTATAAATTGTCAAATCTAGTGGACGTACTACTTAAATAAATTACATATTCCCTCTATTTTAAATTAGATTTTATTTTAGATTTTGATTCCAATTAAGAAAATAATTAAATGTCCAGTTTTACATTTCTTTAACTATTATAATTCTATTGATTTTATTTTATTTTTATTTATGTAGAGGTAAAGAGATAAATTAGTGACATAAATCACATTAAAATCTTAAAACAATACTTATTTTATAGCAAAAATTTTACTCTAAAACAACATTTAATATGGACAGAGCTAATATTAATTAAGAAAATATTGTCTTTTTGTTTTGCTTCTTGAGTATGTGGTGATTAATTATTGGTTTGCTTTTTGACCAGAAAAAAAGGTTTGCTTCTTGAGTATGTGGTGATTAATTCACGTTTCATCATATTATTCACTTCCGGAGAAAATGAAGACATTAACTAAAGTCTAAATGTGTTTACGCTGCAAAGTAAAACAGTGAGAGTGGTCGGTTTGTTTCCATATATTTTGGAGTACTAATTAATAATTGACCATAACTTACCATTACCAACATTTCCATGTTTCCATGTTTTTTGAAGTAACTAATTGACCCTATTAACTTGTACGAACACAATATCAATGTTACAAACTTACAATGTACATAAAAATATCACACGTCATGGTCTACGATTCTTGGCTTTCCATCGACACGGAGGAGGTAACTTCAAATGCAATTTATTTTTGCTTTTTGTTAAATAACTTCAAATGCAATTTTATTGCAAACTAATTAACTGCATTACCAAAAGTCAAAATGGCTTCTAAATCATTTCTTTCACCCATTTTTACGTTAACTTTCGGTTGATTATATTTTTATAGTCAATCAGTTTTCAATTTAAACGCATCCATATGCCTAGTCATCTTAGATTGTTAAATCTCTCTGTAGAAATATATAGTTGAGATGACTTTTCTTGGAGTTTTAATTGTATGATCCTCTCTTGGTAGTTTTTTTAGAAGCTAACCACAAAAGTTTAAGTTGAATAACCATATGTGTAATAGATACATAGCTAAAAACGTCATTAGTAAAGGTAAAATCTGGAATAAAAGTGACTTAATAAAAATAAGCTGCCTTGACTTTTCTTTCTGCGTCTTGCAGGTTGCTTGATGTGCACGAAACTTGGAACATAAGGGCACATGAGTGACTAAGCAATGATGTGGGCAGAGTTTCCGAGATCCATTACTCTTAACGGATCCATAGCTAATCAGTCATCGATGGGACTAAAGTAGAGTCTCTGGAAACAAATAGAAGAGCTTCTCTATCATTGCTCAAAGTGTTACTACTCATTGTCCTGTGATAACCATATGGACATTGTGGTTACTAATGTCTTGTGGATTACTAACTCCTCCTACATCTATCTACGGTGCCAACCAAATCTTTGAATCAAGCTTTAACCCAAAAAGTGAAGTCAACACCCCAAAGAGAGTTAGTCACCTTCCATATTGTGCTACAAAAATAGCAGCGGCTGTAATAGCACCATCCATATTATACCTATTCAACCATGATCCATCATACTGTATTGCCACCATCCATGCTTATATTTTATAATAGCATTTCACAAAGAATAAAATAAACAAATTATGTTTTCTTAATAAGTATCATTCTAGTGTAGTATGGGTGGGTTTTCATAATTAAATCATGTTTTGTTTTGTGTTCACTACAAAATTAGAAAAGTAAATGTTTAGTAACACTATAAAGTTGAATATAAAACGGATACTCAATGTTTGTTTACGAACAAGCAACGAGCCAAGACAAAACCCTAAAACTCTATCCTGGTGGCTACCATTGCATTCTAGAAGGTGACATATACGAAAACATTCTAGAAGCCCACACCACTCCTAAGTAAAGTGAGAGTATATCTCCAAAACCCTATACTTGTCATTGTCTTTGTGTTTTAGAACTCTCAGAATCTCTGAGATTAATTACATAAGGAAAAGAAAACAAAATCTATGGCTTACAATGAGTACGATATTGTTGGTTGGACCAGAAGAAAACAGATTGGGCCTCGGCTTTCCTCTTCGATTAATATGAGCTACTCTTTGTATGATCCACGATTATTTTGGGATAAATTCATTTTAAAATCTGATTATATTATATATTTATTTTTTAAAAGAAAATGGATAATATTCCCTTCGTTGAAATTTGTAAGTGACCAAAGTGGAAACAAAGGAGCTTGGTTATATAAGTGAAAAAAATTGTCTGAGAGAAAATATGAGTTCAATTATTTATTAAAAACAAATAATAAAGGAAGGAGAAGAAGAGCGAGGGAAGCTCGAGATCCCATTTTAGTGACTGAATGTGTCGTAATGGAACCTGTCGGTGAAGGTAGGTCCTTTGTCAGATAGCAGTCTGATCGTTGCAACTTGCATCCAACCAAATCTCTTTCTTCTCTTTTATTACACTATTTATTTTTGTTTTTGTTTGTTTCTGTTTCGTTATATTTATTAGATTGTTTTGATTATTAGATTGTTTTGAATACGATTTCTTTCTAAATCAGAACCGGATGTATAGCTAGGCCTATACATGAGATTTATTATCCGAAATCTGGATTCGATCCGATGTTTAGAGTCGATTCGAAATCCAATCTCGATCTATTCTAAAAGTTTAGAGATTCAGAGAAGCCAGATCCGGATCATGATAGTAAAATGTTTGATCCATCAAAACTAAATCCGAATATTTTAATTTTATAATTTGGATATCTGAATCCGTAATTTTTATTGATAATTATTTCAAAAATAGTAATATATATAAATTAATTTTATTTATTATATTTCATTCTATAATAATGTATAATTTTATATAAATTTGTAAAAGTATACACATGAAACATTATATATACTTTTATATTAAATTATTTTTAATATTTTATATATTTTAATATTTATTTTAAAACTTCAAATATGGATTCAGATATCTACAGAATATTATAATTTGACATTTGAATATCCAAGAACTCAAGATCTGGATAAATATAATAAAAATATGAATCCGCCGAATTTGGATATCTTAATATACATGATCCATCTCAGGCCTATAATTAGCAATGGTTTAATCAGGAACACTATTTTTCTTTCTAAATGAGAACTGATTTATATAAATTCACAAACAATATAATGACAAAATAACTGTATATGCCAAACCGATTTGTGGTATCGTCTACACCAAGTAATAAACAGGTTAAAGTTTGATTAATGTTTATATGATCGATTATGCAATATGCAGTTAATTAAGTTATTATACTTGAGAAGTAAATAAGAGTAATGACAAATCTCTTAAATAGACATTTTTGAAGTTTTTGTCACAAAAATAGACCTTAAAAAAATTAAAATATATTTTTTTATATTGAAAATTTTAATATTTTTTAATTTTTTTAATTTTAAACTCTAAATTTAAATTAATTAATCCAAAAGAGTATAAATATATATTTATATTCTTTAATAAATTTTATATCATTTTTTCATTATTATTTTAGGGATAAATTTTTTTTTAAATATATTTTGATCATTATCTCTAGTATAGTAATAGCATTGAAGCATACAAAAAAAGGAGCATTTATGTTGTGTCCAACAAAAGTCATACCCGATTAATTGAAACTGTGCGAAAGTTTGATGCATATGAAATGACCTTCAAGGATTGAATCCATGGTTGATACTTGATATTGATAATAGTATTATACTTGAACGTTCACGTCCCCTTACCATGCACAATAAACATAGCTATAAAATGCTAATTGCCAACGAACAGGAATCAAAAACCATAAAAACAAGACCACTCAGAGAGAAAATACAGTTGACGAATATACCAATTTTATTATTTGTATATTAACTATATGAATAAAGAATTCAGAATTTCTTATATTCATATCTATATAGTCTCAAAATTCGATTTTTAAGAAAATTTACTTATTTATTAAATTTTCTAATCTTAAAAATATATTGTATCGGATGTGTCATTTTACTGATATACCAAAATTTAAATCACTCAAAAATCAACAATAACAAGCATCTTTTTCGCATTTTATTTTATTTTCTCAAGTTGTCATTGTCTAAAACTATTAATTTGGATAAACACTTTGTTTTAAGGAAAAAAACAACTGTGTTATTGTCATTTGTGATAATCGATTAGCTCACCAACGTTCAAATCATCTTAAACACAACATGAGAATAGTCTTGTTTTCAAATACAATACATATATTTGAAAAAAAAAGGTAAGGAGATTGGAAGTGGTCTTAAAATACGTACAGAATAGTAAAGTATGGGGGCCAGACATATTTGTTGCGAACCGGAAAAAATGGAGACAATCAGTGTCACTGAGAGGTGGGGCTTTAAGCCCATGTTAGCTATGTTTTGTTGTTGCTCTTACAACTTTCACTTTCATTTTACAATCAATCTATCTTCACACTTTATACTAATTATTTAATATCTATGTCTTCAAATAGCAACAACAAAAACTAAAATCATTTCTAGCTTTTTATTATATATTTTTTTTTCTACTAGATCAGGATGTTGAAATTTTGATATAATAAATAGTGCAACTCTGTTGTCCACATACACATTGTGTCTTGAACTAGCATTTGTCACAATCAAATCAACATTCTCTCTTTGACCCGACTAAATTTACAGCTACATGTGAATACTTATATGGTTATATTGCTAATAGAACATAGTAATCACATTGGATCAAGAAAATATTATACAAAAACAAATATAAACGAGTTTAGTATTGAACAAACATATCATAGTTTAACAAAATTGAGGGGCCGATCCGAGGATCACGCCTTGGTTAAACTAAAACTGTGAGCAAAATCTTTTTATGCTTAGGTTAAGTATTTTCTATAGGAGCATGTGTTGTGTGTGAGATTTTAGTGTATAGACAAGATGAATAATATTTGTTTATTACTCACTACATTGTTGTATAACATTTGATTTTATTTAATTAGTTGAATATATAACACTTGAATTTAGAAGTAGGAAACGCAAAGATAATATGAAAATGGATATATTAATCATTTTGTATTCCCTTGCTCAACTTTACCCTGTTTATAAAATTACCAGGCATTATAACTTTTTTTTTGGATTGCTACTTCATAACATTATACATGCTAACATTTCTCATTTAATAGACCTTTAAAAACTATTTTATACGTAATTGATATAAAACAATGTTGGACAGCTCCAACTTCCAATCCTGGTGAGTTCAACCTGAAGTTGTAATTCATACACAATGTTAAATAAAGTAAAATGAAAAGTACACTCGTGCACGTTATCTGATTATATATAAACCTAATAAGATTGTTCATAATTCTACCCTGATTAATTCATTATTTTACCGTGGAATATTCAACAATCAAATATTCTATCATTCTTTCTTAAAAAAAAATCCAAATCATACAAATTTTGCCTTTTAAACTAAAAGAATTTGATATTTTGAATATATTATAATTACATGTTATACAATCTTTGTGATGAGAGAAAATTGACAATTTTTAATAATTAATTAACAAAGGACAATGGTTAATGAATATTTAATGAAAGTGATAATTAACGAAAGTAAAAAAAAAAGAGAGAAAACAATAATGAAAAAGACTGTTCTCTTCTCTCTCTCTCTCTGCTCGTACGTTCTTCTTCTTCTTCCTCACTCAATGCCATTCACCACTTTTGATATTAATCGACAGCGACTAAAATAAAAGAGAAAGGTGATTTTCCTGGTAGCTTCAAAATCGTAATGCTCGTTTCCTTATTTTCATTCGTTATTCTCCAAATCGATCCAACGAATCCAATTTCTTAGTTCTTCGATTCTAGTTTCTGCCCTAGCGATTCTCTGATTCACGAAGGTTCTGCTGTTTCTAGAAGTGGAGCTTTGAAGCTGAGCTTACTCTGAAGAGAAAGAGAGAGAGAGATGGATTCTATTTCCCGGCGGCGTTTGGAGATTTCACGGTGAAGCAAGGTGGAGGGGGTTTCTTACTGCACCTTCCACGAGGTTTGTTTTCTGCTTTTTAGAATGTTAAAGATTATATATTTGAGCTAAAAGGTCGGTTCTTTAGGCACCTGGATGAGTTGTGATTCGTATAGCTTCCTCTAGTGTAGGTGTAAAGATAATCTTCTTGGATGTTTGGTCGACTCAGTCAATAAGTTTTAAACTTACCCCATAAAGGTTCTTTTTTCTTCCAGGAAACCAAAGGCTGAAGGAAGATAAAGGTGAGTGCTTATGCAGATGTTGAAAGCATTCATTCCTGTAACGCAGGAGGATACTTTGTCTTCCTCGCAATCCTGGTAGGCATCTTTCTATATATTGACAAGTGTTTAGACCAACATACTCTTAAAAGTTTCTTTAACTCCTTCCTTTTATTTTCGTTTTTATGATAAATTAAATCAGACCTCATTATCTAAATATATGCAGGGAAGTCGATGTGAAAATGGAAATGGACGATCCAGAGAAGGCAATGGCTATAGTTGCTCAGCTCATAGAGCAACTTCACGCAAAAGCATCTTCTCCGCAAGACAAAGAGCTCACCACAGCTCGTCTACTTGGTATTGCCAAAGGAAGAAAGGAGGCAAGAAGGCTGATTGGTTCGTATGCCCAAGCAATGCCTTTATTCATTTCCATGCTTAGAAATGGGACGACTTTGGCCAAAGTCAACGTCGCTTCTATCCTTTGTGTTTTATGCAAAGACAAAGACTTGCGACTCAAAGTGCTTCTAGGAGGATGCATTCCTCCACTACTCTCGGTTTTGAAGTCTGGAACCGTTGATACTAGGAAAGCAGCGGCAGAGGCTATATTTGAGGTCTCTTCTGCTGGAATTTCCGATGATCACATTGGCATGAAAATATTTATCACAGAAGGTGTGGTGCCAACTTTGTGGGATCAGCTTAGTCTGAAAGGAATTCAGGATAGAGTGGTTGAAGGGTACGTTACTGGAGCTTTGAGGAATCTTTGTGGTGTGGATAATGGTTATTGGAGAGTGATACTGGAGGGTAGTGCTGTAGACATAGTTGTGTCTCTTTTGTCATCTGAAAATCCTAATTCTCAAGCAAATGCTGCTTCTCTCCTGGCTCGTCTTGTACTGTCCTTTTGTGATATTATCCAGAATATATTAAATTCTGGAGTTGTCAAGTCTCTGGTACAGCTTTTGGAGCAGAAAAATGATATCAGCGTCCGTGCTAGTGCAGCAGATGCTTTGGAAGCTCTTTCATCAAGATCCGATGAAGCTAAGAAATGTGTTAAAGATGCAGGAGGTGTTAATGCTCTCATTGGAGCGATGGTTGCTCCATCGAAAGAGTGTATGCAGGGTAAACATGGACAATCTTTACAAGAACATGCAACTGGAGCTTTGGCAAATGTGTTTGGTGGGATGAGCCATTTAATTATATATCTTGGAGAAGTATCACAATCACCTCGTCTAACAGAACCAATTGGTGATGTAATTGGAGCTCTTGCCTATGTTCTTATGATTTTTAAACAACCAGACAGTGCGGAGGAGATATTTGATCCAAGAGTGATAGAGAGCATTTTGGTAAAGTTACTAAAGCCTCTTGACACAAAGTTAATCCAAGAGCGGATTTTGGAGGCTATGGCGAGCTTGTACGGAAACAACAGTCTATCGTGTTACCTAGATGATGCAGAAGCTAAGAGAGTCCTAATCGCTCTCATAACTATGTCTTCTGCTGATGTACGAGAGCATCTAATAGCTTGCTTGTCTCGCTTATGCCATGACAAGGTTGGAATTTGGGAGGCAGTTGGAAAGAGAGAAGGAATCCAACTATTTATATCATTTCTAGGTTTGTCTAGTGAGCAACACCAAGAGTATGCTGTTGAAATGTTGGAAATTCTGACGACTCAGATCGATGATAGTAAATGGGCTGTAACCGCAGCCGGGGGAATTCCTCCACTTGTCCAGTTGCTTGAGACTGGATCTCAGAAGGCCAAGGAAGATGCTTCCCGCATCCTCTGGAATTTGTGCTGTCACAGTGAGGAAATCCGTGATTGTGTTGAAAGAGCTGGTGGTATTCCAGCATTCCTGTGGCTACTGAAGACTGGTGGGTCGAATTCCCAAGAAACATCTGCAAAGACACTTTTGAAGCTTGTCCGTACAGCTGATCCTGCTACAATTAATCAGTTGCTGGCTTTACTTCTGGGAGATAATCCGGCTTCCAAGGTTCATGTAATACAAGTATTGGGTCATGTGCTTTCAAAGGCTTCACAAGAGGATATTGTTCATAAAGGATGTGCCGCTAACAAAGGACTGCGGTCCCTTGTCCAGTCCCTGACATCTTCCAGGGAAGAAACGAAGGAGCATACCGCTTCAGTTTTAGCCGATCTATTCAGCTCAAGACAAGATATCTGCGAACATCTTGCTACCGATGACATTATTAATCCCTGGATCAAGCTCCTTACCAGCAACACTCAGAACGTGGCTAAACAGGTGGCTAGGGCTTTGGACGCACTGTCCCGCCCGGTTAAGAAAAATTCTAATAAAAAGAAGTCTTACATTGCGGAAGGAGATCTTAAGGCACTCATAAAATTGGCGAATGACTCTTCCATAGAATCTGCAGAAAATGCAGTTTCTGCCCTGTCAAATCTTCTGTCTGATCCGGATATTGCTGCAGAAGCTCTGGCTGAAGATGTTGTATCAGCTTTCACAAGAATCCTGGCTGATGGATCTTCAGAGGGTAAGAGAAATGCTTCCCGGGCACTTCATCAGCTACTTAAGAACTTTCCAGTTAGTGATGTGCTAAAGGGAAGTGCCCAGTGCCGTTTTGCTATACTTTCACTCGTTGATTCTCTAAAATCAATAGATATTGATAGCCCAGATGCTTTCGACATATTAGAAGTAGTTGCAATTTTGGCAAGGACTAAGAATGGGGTCAATTTCTGTTACACTCCATTGATTGCCCTTGCCGAAGTGCCATCAAGCGTGGAGACCCTTGTGGAATGCCTTGCTGAAGGCCGTACTCCTGTGCAAGATAAGGCAATAGAAATATTGTCCAGGCTTTGCTCTGATCAACAATTTCTGCTCAGTGAACTTATAGTTTCAAGACCCAGTTCAATTGGGGTCTTGGCTGATAGAATAGTAAATGCATCTAGCTTAGAAGTGAGAGTTGGGGGGACAGCGCTGCTTTTATGTGCTACGAAAGAAAAGAAGCAGCTGATCACGGAGGCACTTGATCAGTCTGGTTTCTCAAAACTCTTGTTACATGCCCTAGTAGATATGATAAAACACGGTTCTAAATGCTTTTCTATAGAAACTGAAGTCCTGACACCGAAAGTTATGGAAAAAAATGTTTTCCAGGATACAGGTGGTTTTTATTTTCCTGATCCAGCTAAAATCTTGGGTGGTACAGTGGCGTTGTGGCTGCTATGCTTACTCACTTCCGTTGATGCTAAGTCAAAGCTCATTGTCGTGGAAGCTGGCGGACTTGAGGTGCTCTTTGGGAAGCTTACTAGGCATACTTCCAGTCCTCAGGTAAATGTTTCTGTTCGGACATAAAATAATTATATTGTTCCTTATGTTTCTTAGCTGTGTGGGTATGCCGTTGTTGGCAATGAAAACTTCTGAGTTTAGTTGTACAACTTGTGGATCGAAGTTTTGGCCTTAAGGCCTTCTGTTAGGTCACAGGTTCTGTTACAGACTCATAGTCAGGTTTCCGAAGTTATCCCTTCGTTTATCGTTTCAGACTTGTCATGCACTAATTGTGCATCTTGGCGATGATACACTCTGCTCTTAATTTCTCTTAGGTTTGACATGATTCTTAAATTTTTTGGGCAAAGATGTCTTGTACGAATATCCCCCCTTAAAAGTAATCTTGGGCTAAATTGTTTGTTCAGGCTGAATTTGAGGACACAGAAGGCATTTGGATTAGCGCTCTCCTCCTGGCTATCATGTTCCAGGATGATAACGTGTCCTTGTCTTCAACGACGATGCGGATAATTCCAACGCTTGCACTTTTGCTAAGATCTGATGAACTGATAGATCGGTATTTCGCTGCCCACGCAATGGCTTCTCTTGTTTGTACTAAGAACAGAGGAATAAATCTGACAATTGCAAACTCAGGTGCTGTTTCTGGGATTATTAACCTTCTTGGCTATGTGGAGTCAGAGATTCTCAACTTGGTTGCTTTGGCAAATGAATTTTCTCTGGTGAAAGAGCCTGATCAAGTCATTCTTCAAAACCTTTTTGAAATTGAAGATGTGAGGCTTGGCTCCACCGCACGCAAATCTATCCCGCTGCTTGTTGATCTCTTAAGGCCAATTCCAGATAGGCCGGGAGCCCCTCAATTTGCCGTCCAAACCCTGATTCGCATTGCTGATGGAAGTGACACAAATAAACTACTAATGGCTGAAGCTGGAGCTGTGGAAGCTTTAACGAAATACCTTTCTCTAAGCCCTCAAGATTCAATGGAGCGCACCATATCTGAATTGCTTAGAGTATTATTTAGCAACCACGAGCTCAGACAAAACGGAGTAGCAGTTAGTTCCTTGAATCAGCTTATAGCTGTACTTCGTTTGGGGTCAAGAAGTGCTAGATACAGCGCCGCTGGGGCTCTGAATGAACTCTTTGATGCTGAAAACATCAGAAATTCTGAAATAGCCGTCCAGGCTGCTCAACCATTGATGGACATGCTCGCTACTATATCAGAGACGGAGCAAGAGGTAGCTCTCTCTGCACTGATTAAATTAAGTTCAGGAAATACTTTGAATACAGCTCTTCTGATTGACGTGGAAGGAAGCCTGCTGGAAAATGTGATCAAAATCTTATCATCGGCTTCTGCTTCAGAGGAGTTAAAGATAAATGCTGCCAGACTTTGTTCTATTGTTTTCTCAAATAAAAACGTCAGAGCAAGTCCATCCGCCTCCGGATGCATGAAGCCCCTGATAACACTTATGCAGTCTGAACAAGATGCAGCAGTTGAAGCAGCAGTTTGTGCTATTAAGATATTATTGGATGACGAGCAACAGTTAGAAGTCGCGGCAACTCATGACATTCTGGAGCTTCTTGTTGGGTTGGTTTCCGGAACAAATTACAGGATTATTGAGGCTAGCTTATCAGCTCTAATTAAGTTGGGGAAAGACAGAGTACCACGGAAGTTGGACATGGTTGAAGCTGGAATAATTGATCGATGTCTTGAGCTACTACCTGGAGCCTCAAGTTCGTTATGTTCCTCTGTTGTAGAGCTGTTTCGGATTTTAACAAATAGTGGAGTAATCGCCAAGAGACCCGATGTTACAAAAACTGTGGAACCTCTTTTCATGGTCTTGCTCCGATCAGACTTGACATTATGGGGGCAACACAGTGCCTTACAAGCACTTGTAAACATTTTGGAAAAACAGCAAAGCCTTGAAGCTTTTAGTTTTACACCCAGTGAAGCTATCGTACCTCTGATTTCATTTTTGGAGTCTTCATCCCAAGCTATCCAGCAACTTGGAGCAGAACTTCTGAGCCATTTTCTTACAATGGAAGATTTCCAGAAAGACATCACAACTCAGAGTGCTGTTGTTCCCCTGGTTCGGCTTGCTGGAATTGGAATACTGAGCCTTCAGGAAACTGCGGTAAAGGCATTGGAGAAGATATCTGCTAGCTGGCCTAAGTCTGTTCTTGATGCTGGAGGTATATTCGAGCTATCCAAGGTTATTCTTCAGGAAGATCCTCAGCCACCTCTTGAGCTGTGGGAGTCAGCTGCTTTTGTTCTCTGTAATGTTCTGCAGTATGATGCAGAATGCTTTTTCAGAGTCGAACTACCAGTTTTAGTGAAGTTGTTGTTCTCGACAATTGAAAGCACAGTGATGCTGGCTCTTAAAGCATTGATGATTCATGAGAAGAACGATGCTTCCAGCACCGTACAAATGGCTGAGCTTGGCGCCATTGATGCATTACTGGACCTCCTGAGATCTCATCAATGCGAGGAAGAATCGGGAAGCTTACTTGAAGTAATATTTAACAACCCGAAGGTAAGAGAGTTAAAGTTATGCAAATATGCGATAGCACCACTCTCTCAATATCTGTTGGACCCTCAGACAAGATCAGAACCTGGTAGACTTCTTGCTGCTCTGGCACTTGGGGACCTTTCTCAACATGAAGGGCTTTCTAGATCAAGCGGTTCTGTTTCCGCTTGCCGGGCGCTCATTAGCGTGCTAGAAGAACAACCAACAGAAGAAATGAAAGTGGTAGCCATCTGTGCGATGCAGAATTTTGTGATGAATAGTAGAACAAATAGGCGAGCAGTTGCAGAGGCTGGTGGCGTATTGTTAATTCAGGAGCTATTGCTTTCTTGCAATGCAGAAGTTTCTGGGCAGGCTGCACTGATGGTCAAGTTTTTGTTCTCCAACCACACACTACAAGAATACGTCTCGAATGAGCTTATAAGATCTTTAACAGGTACTTTCCAATTTAAAAGTTATTCGTATAATCCTATGTTCCTGTCACTCCTGCACTAAGATGCTGTTCAGATTTATTTATATTCTGATGATTTATGTGCCCTTGTCTTCAATTTTGGTTGAGCAGCTGCGCTTGAAAGAGGCTTGTGGTCTACAGCAACTATAAATATCGAAGTTTTGAGAACCCTAAATGTGATTTTCTCCAATTTTCCTAAGCTTCGTGCCTCAGAAGCTGCTACTTTCTGCATCCCTCATTTGGTCGGGGCGCTCAAATCTGGTGTTGAAGATGTCCAGGGATTAGTATTGGATATTCTCTACTTGCTAAGACACTCGTGGACAAATATGGCTATAGATGTTGCAAAGTCTCAAGCCATGATTGCAGCTGAAGCAATTCCCGTCCTGCAGATGCTGATGAAAACATGCCCTCCCAGCTTCCACGACAAGGCAGACAACTTATTGCATTGCTTACCAGGTTGCTTAACAGTAAACGTCATGCGTGCCAACAACTTAAAGCAGTCCATGGCAACCACAAACGCCTTTTGTCAATTAACCATAGGAAACTGCCCTCCACGTCAAACTAAGGTAAACTTTATTTTCATTCCACCACTCCCAGTAACATTTTGTTTGTACATAAATGATTTTGCCTCGTTTCCTCTAGGTTGTGAGCAATCGCATTTCTCCTGAATGGAAAGAAAGCTTTACTTGGGCATTTGATGTTCCTCCCAAAGGACAAAAGCTTCACATCATATGCAAGAGCAAAAGCACATTCGGAAAGGTAACATTCTAACACTGTCCAAGTTGCCGAGTTGATAGATCTTTACGTTGTCTTAACTGGTCCATTCATTGTCTGCAGACGACTCTGGGCCGTGTCACTATCCAAATCGACAAAGTCGTGACAGAAGGAGTTTACAACGGATCTCTAAGCTTGAATCATGACAACAGCAAAGATGCTTCTTCTAGAACACTCGACATTGAGATTGCATGGTCCAATAGGACAACGGATGATACTCTTTGAAAAAAAGAAAAACACTCATCTTCACAAGCACAATGCACTTGGTCTAAGGGGAGGAAGACTCTTATCTATCTGTCTAAGGCTTCCCAATGGCTGGATTGTGGTAGTAGAAGATCGAAAGCAGAGTCTGCAGCAGATGTATAGCAAGCAATACGTGTATATTGGGTAATGAGTAAAACCATGTGTGAAAAGGAAGGTTGAAGAAGCAAAGAGTTCCTACATAGCAACAAACAGTGTTTGTAACTTTGTATAGTTTATATCTCTCTTTCTTGCTGTCTGCGATGCGTATTGACAGTTTGTTTATGAATCTCTTTCGCTCGGGGATCAACCAAGCAGCACGAAGTGCTCTGGTTCCTGTAGCGATGTTTTTAATTATTTACCATTATGGCTTTTGCTAAACCCTATACCCAAGCATGTAACTATGTATGAAGATGAGTCCCGTTCAGGTGCGACGAACCTTTTGACCAAAGCTTAGACGAAGAAGCCATCTCACCACATAAGACACCAAAATGATTTGATGTAGCTCTTAACAGTAACTAGACATAGCTAGATGATGCGTAGGTACTCGGTTTGAATCATGTTTCAATATTTTTGGTCGGTGACCTAGCAAATAGTCTTTTTTTTTAGCAATCTGCACCTGCAATGAGATGATGAGAGGATAACAAGGTAGCATCGAAACTCTTTCATAGGCAACTAAAACAAACGCAACCGCCATGAAAATGTACACAAAACATTCTGTCTTGTTGAGTTAAAACCCAAATCATATAAAGCTACTACTACGGGTTTCCAAAATGGTAAAACAGAAACACACGTTTACTTTGCTGCAGCAACCAATGCACACCGAGCGTGAGTGAAGGTAGAAATGATAGCTCCAAGCTGCAGCTTGTCGTTGCATCCAAAACTCAATCTGTACCTATAGACCCACAAAACGACTCCAAATTAAAGACAAAAAGGCTAAATACTCACTCCACTGTCCAGACAAAAGTTTAACAGAACAAAAATAATACTAACTCGATGTCTGCCAAATCGTTGATCAGTTGAACTCTTACACCTGAAGGCATCTTGATCTTAAAAACAAACCTGTTGGAGAAACAAAAGTTAGTTAGTTCACAGACGCATGATTACCACAGCAGAAAATCAAGTATGTCACTACTTACATGGTAACCTCTCTGACGATATCAACAATGGCAAGTCCTTTTCTCGTCTTCATTTCTGATATTTCTACAGAGTGAGAAGTAGCAAACAGGAGTAAGTACCATGGAACCAATGCTAAGAAAATAATAACATCAGTGATGGTTCACATACTTTTGTAGCTCTCAGCATACGATTCATTAAGAAGCCAGTGAGATATCTGCTCAATGTCCCTGGGAAGTGGGTTTCCAGTGCAGAGGTAAACATCTTCCTCAGTAATTTTCTCTGAAGCCATATGCGTTGACTGCCTCCCTCACACATTAACCCGTCAGACTGTGAACTTTTGTTAACGAGAAGACAAAAGCAAAACGAATTTTTTACAGAACCTGCAAAATGTTCATGGCTTTCCTCATGTCTCCATTACTCAGCCGTACAAGAGCGGCCACACCACTCTCACTTACATCAAGCCTAGTCCAATTATGGAAAAAGAGGCACAAAACAAAAATAATTAACAAAGAGAAAGGGTGGAGAAAAAAACACAAGAACAAAAGGTTTATAAAGATTAAAATAAACTTTTACACTCACCCTTCAGCTTCTATGACATGTTTAAGACGTTGACTCACATGAACAGGATCAAGAGGGGCAAATCTAAATCGGGTACACCTGGACTGTAAAGCTGGGATGATCTTATTGACATGGTTTCCGATGAGCGCGAACCTAGTACTCTTTGTGTATTTCTCAATCACTAACCAAATTTTTAGAAAAAGAAGCATGCTAAACATGTTAGCACTGTACCTAAACATATAAAAGTAAACCGAGAGAGCCATGAAGAATGTAAGGTTTCACCTCTACGCAGAGCAAACTGAGCATCTTTTGTCATGGCATCTGCTTCATCTAGCAGAACCAACTTCACCGAAGACTTTCCTCTGCAATCATGAAGTCAAACACGAAAGTATATCTTAGTATTCTTCTACTCAGCATGATGCTACAGCTAAACATAGCTGAAGCCATCGCAATGCATTTCATATTCTTAGTAAGAAAAACCCAAATGCTAATCATAATGAAAGGAAACTCAACAGTGAGAAGCTCTGAGTGCTAGCGAAATCTTGAATCTGCTGCCTCACAACATCAATGCCTCTATCATCCGAGGCGTTCAGTTCAAGAATCATATTACGGTACTTAGGTCCATACAGTTTCCTTGCAACAGCTAGAATGGTCGATGTTTTGCCAGTACCGGGAGGACCATACAACAGAAGATGTGGCAACTTGTTCTCATTGGTCAACCTATCAACTATTTAAACAAAAAAAAATCACAAAAACAAAAGCTTTCAGTGAGCAAATGGAAGAAGCTATATCATGAACTACTCTCTTAACCCAACACAAAGGTCTTAGCTTTTTCAATATAGAATCCTCATGTACATTCAAAGGCAATCAATTTCTCTTTTCAAATTAGAAAAAGACTCAATTTTTAAAACCCTACCTAGGTGATGGAATTAGAGTGAGAGAGAGTGGTGGGTCAGTTCAATTACTTGTGTCAACAATGTCACGATGTGCTGCGACGTCGTCGAGCGACTGAGGTCGGTACTTTTCGACCCAAGGCGTCGTCTTGCTCTGCGGCGGAGCAACGAAACCGGCGAGGTCTTTGCCCTTGTTACTCAGCTTGCGAGGGAGATTGTCGTCTACGTCAATGTCCATCGCTGATGTTATCTCAGTAGTCATCGTCGGGGGTGAATTGGTACGGAATCTCTCACTCAGCCTCTCCTTTTCACTGTTTCTAGATGGCGCCAAGCTCTAGTTTTTGAGGTTTCCTTCCGCCATTGTCTACTCTATTGTCTTCGTAGTTCTAATTACCTTTGCACCCTCGAGAGATGAAGGTTCTGTTGGGGCTAATTTGGTAAAGTCCTAATTCACTTTCTTTTCTTTCTTTTATTACATTTTTATTCTTTAATTATACATTAGTCAAGAACAATAAATTTAATTTAACACTAAACTAAAGTTATTGTTCAACTTAAGTTTTATCGAATTTGATTTAGTTTGTGTTTAACTTAAACTCATAATTGTTTAATAAAAAAAATTCATGTATATTTTTATGTTTTATAACTTAAGATTAGGGCAAATAGACATTTTTGAATTTTCTATCACAAAAATAGCATTCAAGAAAAAAAATGTGCAAAAATAAATATTTTTATTTTGAAAATTTTCATATTTTTAATTTTTTATTTAATTATAAATCTCACTTCTAAAACTCAATCTCATAACTTTAAACCATAAGATTAGATTAACTAACTCAATAGGTATAAATATATATTTACACCATTTAATAAAATATTTTTAGTCATTTTATTCATTAAGTGTTGTTTTAGGAACAAAAACTTTTTAAGGTCTATTTATTCTGTTTCAAAAGGTTAAAAAATTTAATCATTCATCACTGATGACTTTGCTCCAAGTTCATATCAGATTTACAAATAGAAAAAAAAATCAAACATAAAACCAAGTAAAGGGAAACCCCGCAAAAGATCTCCAAAGACATGAATTTTCCGTATAACCTAATAGACTATATACGTATAAAGTAGAGATCTATGTTTGATTTCAATGGGTAAAATGAAAACCGTAAGTCCGCTAAATGGAAACAAAAATCCCATATACGAAAGATGAGATTCAACATACAACAAACATAGTTAACAAAAAAAATATACATCTAACAAAAAATTTAAGATAACAAAAAATTAATCTATTAAAGATCAAAACCAAAAAAAAATTCATAACTTTCTCTTTCTCCTCGAAGAATCTGGGAAAGAGAAGAGACTACCATTTTTATTTAATAACTATCCGACAGTTGTCATAAATAAAGATAAGTAGGTTTCAGTTATTTTGAAATTATAGTGGTCATTATGAAAAATATAGGAGTAAATAGTTAAACATAATTTGTTTCAAAAAAAAAAGTTAAACACAATATTTATTAATAGATCATTATACTGTTTTAATAGAATAAATCATAATAATGTCAGTGACGATCGGCGATATACAAGACATTATATAATTACCGTTAACCCATAAGGCCATAACCTACTTTTCGTAAATTTAAATAAGTAAAAGGATCAATCATTCTCGATCATTTATAACTTAAAGTTGTATCCTGATTCACGTGGTTTCGTGGACCATCCGATACGCGAATTGATTAGAAAGAATACTAATCCATATATTAGGTGACTATCCGCGCGCATTAAGTAAAATTTATAGATAAATAATTGTTAAATATTAATTTGATCGTTCAATCATTATGTTATAGGTTCTTAGACGTATAGTCATGAACCGTTAAAATAAAATTGATGAATAGGATTATGTTTGTTGATATTTTTATTTTTTAATGAGTTTAATTTACATCGGGCTTGAATGATATCTTGCGGATGTCATGATTCACTATCTCAATTCGATATAAAGAATTATATTTTTAAAATGATATGATCAAATAAAATTTGAGATCTGTGCTTACTCGGAATGAACATTAATTATATAAACAAATATTTATACATATTATCATTTTTATGTTCATTTATGTATTATAATATAATAAATATATTAAATAATTGAGAAGCGATGAACTATTACGTATATAATTAAATTGGAATAAAACATAAATAAAAACAATTCTTCTTTTTATTTACAATAAAATTTGTTGGTAAAAAATTAAAATAATCATTTATTTATTTATATGGTATATAATTAATTAAATGATATTGACATAGATAAATAATATATTTGAATATGAATATTTATTAATTGAGGTTTCATACTCCTATCATTTTATTAACATTTTCTTATTTTTTGTAACAAAAATATTATTTTTAATGTGAATATTTTATTAATTGAAGCTTCTTACTCGTTGCAAATTTTTAAATTAACATGTTATATATATATATATATATATTAAATGAGATTTCATATTTATATGATTTTATGATCATTTGTATCTTACTATAACAAAAAGTTGAGCCACTGATCACAAAATTTTCAATGTGGATTTTAACAGTCTTAGTAATTTATAATCGTTTAAATAATTCAAGTATATAAGAAAAAATCCAAATTTTTATATCATATGCTTAATGTGATTGTTTAATTTCTTTTAAGAACGTAAAATTAAAAAAAAATATGGAGGATACAAAATTTGGTATCAAATTTTTATCATTTTAAAATCATTAATTATCATATATTTATTAATTATATTAGACAATTATGTAGCTTTTATTTAAGGAAACAATGGAGAATATTCATTCATATACTACTTATTAATTTGCTAGTTAATTTAATAAAAACTATAATATATGTTTAGATTGACCAATATATTTTTTTATGGATTATAAAAATCATCATAGTGATGACATGTAGCTACCAAAACATATTGTAATACTCTAGAATTAATATATAAAAGATGATCACCATTACTCCATAACATATATATATATATAAAAAAAAATACATCCTATAGTTAATTATCCAAAGATACTACATGATCACCATTTATCCATAACATATAATGCCTCTTCATAAAGTATAACACATAGATTAGGTTTCTTTTTGTAATGCAGAATTTAGGTTTAAATCTTATGTTGCCTCCTATGAAATTTTTGTCTGGCACCGTCACTCATTATAACCCCTCTGGTCGGAAATCAAAAGCATTACCAAAAGTAGCAACTTTTGGGTGATATCGTGATTCACGTGTAGTTGTTGGAAGAAGAAAAACATTCACATGATTAACCAACGGATCCTGATAATTCACCTGAAAGATTTGATATAATGATGATCATATAATATTAGAAAATACCTACTTTTTGTTCTGTAATTTAATTAAATAAAAGAGGACTTTAATCTATTCATTCCATTTGTTTCTTTTCTATTATGAGCCTTGGTAAATTGTTCGTTTTCTTTCCCAAGATAGGCGACTTCATAAGCAAAAGTATGGATTTCATATCCTCATCAGACTATTCTTCAACCATTGGATTTGTACATAAACAATTAAAATTCAAACATTGATGTCTCGTTTGCCGCTATTGACGCCGGTTCTCCAATGGTGTTCCTTAACTAAAGATTATAGAAAAATGATATCCTGATTCACGTGGATTATGGATTTAAAGGATATTGCTACTACGCCTACAACTTAATTTTACAATGATCGTCTAAAAACCTTTTTAAAACACCGTTTTATCGGGTCACGGGTTCATTGTTAAAAGATCTGTAAATTATTGTAGTACACTACTACTTGTGTTTATGTTTTGTAATTAAATAAGAGAGGATGAGTAATCATCTAGTCATTCGGTTCCATTCTAATATGAATCTATTAGGCGTTTACAAGTTCGCTTCCAACGGTTCGAAGTTGATCAATATGATATTGTCCACTTTAAATTTAAAAATTAAATTAATATAAATTTAATTTTGTGCTATTTCCCAAAAGAATTTATAATAATTAAAGTTGAACATTATTTTATATATCACACATTATTTGCATAAATTTACAATGTGAAATTTTGTTTGTATTCACAACAGATCCTTATGTTTGGAAATCGACTACTAGGTGAATCATATAAGTGTTACATTTACGTAGTTGATGATATTATATAAGATTGGGTGAATCATAAATACAATGATAAATTTTGTGTATACTCTTTATGTTTCAATATGATATATATTCTAGATTTTCACACATATTAATAAAATATGTAATAAATGCATATTTTTCATAATTGTTTTTTATAACTTTAAACAAAGAAAATCAAATAAATGCAATTAAATTTTTGATAGTTTATATTTAATTATTATTATTTGATGAAATACATATTTAAAATATGAAACAATTTTTTTTCGAAAATATGTAACATATAAGATTTTATTTTTTGGTGACGTCCTCACGCCACTCCCAATGCTCCTTTCACCTTAATTTCTCGATAAAACCCAAGATATAAACATTAATGTTTTAGACAAACGTAGACAATACCATGTCGGCCGCCTCCATGCATGTCCCTTATAAATAATACTCCATCCGTGATGATAAATTTTTTAGAAAAAAAAATAGTTTTAGAAAGATATATTTTTGTGTTTTCTATTAAAATATTGTAAACTTAAAGAAAATTAATTAATTTTATTAATTTACTATTGATTAAAATTTATTAAAAATTAAAAATTACAAAAAATAATACATTTATTATAATGATTTAATGAGTTCTCTTAATATGTATGAAAACACTAAAAAATCTATAAAATGAGTATATTAGACATAATCTTGGTCGTGTTACAAAAAAAGACATAACCTAGAACCATTTCAAATCTAAACAAGGTACACTTGGCTTGAGAGTTATCCCTATAAAATGGTACCTATTGTGAGAGTTAAACCACACTCTCAAACTAAACTCTACCTTTGTCATCTACCTTTAATCTCTCAGTTAACAATAACAATGTCAAACCATCTTCAAGGGCCCGTAACCACTAACCCTAAACAAGTTTTAACAAAAGAAGAACAAGAATCCGACGAGAACATGGTGAGCTTGCAAGCTGAGAGTATAGTGAACACTATGGCTTTCCCTATGGTTCTTAAAGCCGCCTTGGAGCTCGGCGTCATCGACACCATCGCTGCTGCAGGCAACGGCGCGTGGCTTTCACCCTCCGAGATAACCGTCCGTCTTCCAACTAAACCAGTGAACCTGGAGGCACCGGTTTTGCTGGACCGGATGCTGCGGTTACTCGTCAGCCACTCGATGTTGAAGTGCCGTATGGTAAAAAGCAAAGAAAACGGTCGAACCGGGAAGATGGAAAGGGTATATGCAGCCGAACCGGTTTGCAAATATTTCTTGAAAGATAGTGACGGTTCTGGTTCTCTCGCGTCTTTGCTCATCTTGTTGCATGACCAAGTCATTTTTAAGACTTGGTAAGTGCTTCATGTATATCTATTTACTTGAAGCGGTTATTAGCTTACTAATTAAACGTATTCACATAAAAATGTTATATATAAAGTAAATGAAAAACTGAGGATTCTTTTTGGGTTCTTTACTTTCATAGGACAAAGCTCAAGGATGTGATACTGGAAGGAAGAGATGCGTTCAGCAATGCTCACGGCATGAGAATATTTGAATACATTAATGTGGACGAACGGTTCGGTGAGGTATTATAAGCTTTAAAGATCGTATGAACACACAATAAAGAATAACTCTCTTTATTAACTTGAGAAAATAACTCAAAACTCAAGTTCTCAAACATAATCTCTAAAACTCATAAGTTATGCCACACACTGACATCTCCTTATATAAGAAAGTAGATCTCCTTTTCTCTCTTAACTTATCTAGATAACTCCTAAATAAGATATACTTCCTAATCATAGCTCGATTAGGATTAATCAAGTTTGTACTCTAAGTTATCTTCAAGTTTATTGCCAACATTCTCCCCTTTAAACTTGAAGTTAACTTCTTTTACATCTTGAACTCCTACAAGGTCTCTCATTTCTTTGAACTTGATTCTTCCCAATGCTTTGGTTAATATATCTGCCTTTTGCTCTGTTCCCGGAATGTGTTGTACGTCGACGATTTCGTTTTCAACGCATTCTCTTATGAAGTGGTAACGTTTGTGTATATGTTTGCTTCGACCATGGAATACCGGGTTTCTTGTGAGGGCTATGGCCGACTTATTATCAAGTCTTATCACAACCTTTTTTCTCGATTCTTCTGTAATCTCTTCAAGTAGTTCTTGTAGCCATATTGCTTGTTTTGCAGCTTCTGTGGCAGCCATAAACTCTGCCTCACATGACGACAATGCCACAGTCTCTTGCTTCTGTGAACACCAAGTAATTGGACATTCATTCAAGTAAAATATGTGGCCTGTCGTGCTTCTGCCATCATCATCATCAATATTGTGGGATGAGTCGCTGAAACCTTGTATATCACACTTTTTTCCTTGTCTAAACACGAGACCGAGTGAGAGTGTTCCTTTTAAGTATCTCAATACGTGTTTTAGAGCTACTCCATGTGATGTCTTCGGTTTATGCATGTACCTGCTTAACAAGCCGACGCAGAAAGCAAGATCTGGCCGTGTGTGAAGTAAATAACGTAAGCACCCAATGTTCCGTCTAAAGCTTTTTTCATCTACGTCATCTTCTTTATCTGCTTTTGATATCTTGAGACCAAACTCCATCGGCACTTGCACGGCATTACAGTCATTCATACCAGCTTCACTCAAGATTTTTTCTGCATATCTTTCTTGACTCAGAGTTATTCCACCTTCATGTTGTATTACTTCGATTCCTAGGTAGTAGGTTAAGAGCCCTAGATCACTCATCTCAAAGATTTTCGCCATCTCTTTCTTGAATTCAAGTATCATGTTTCGGTTAGAGCCAGTGATCAAAAGATCATCAACGTAGACAGCTACCAAAATGAGATGGTCTTTCACTTTCTTTCGATACAAGGAAGGCTCTTTAGAGCATTTAGCAAATTTTAGCTTCTCAAGAACTTTGTTGAGTTTTTCATTCCATGCTCTCGGAGCTTGTCTTAATCCATACAACGCTTTGTGGAGTTTATATACCTTATTTTCGCTGCCTTTGATCTCAAATCCTTCGGGTTGATTCACATAAACAACTTCTTTCAAGTCTCCGTGAAGAAAGGCTGTTTTGACATCTAAGTGATGTATCTGCCAACCGTGTGATGCAGCTAGAGCAAGAAGAAATCTGATCGTCTCAATGCGTGCTACTGGTGCGAATACTTCTTCAAAGTCGATTCCATGGCGTTGTATATAACCTTTTGCTACCAGCCTTGACTTATATTTGTTTATGCTTCCGTCTGCATTCCGTTTAATTTTAAATATCCACTTTAGACCGATTGCTTTTGCACCTGGAGGGAGATCAACTAAGGTCCAAGTATTGTTCTTGACGATCGACGAGATTTCATCCTTGCAAGCGTCACGCCATACTTTTTCTTTTATGGCCTCTTTGAAGTCCCACGGCTCTTCATTTAGCAGGAGTAACAGGCGTTCTCCTTCTGTTTCAGCTAGAAGGATATATTCATCTAAATAGCTAGGTTTCTTGCTGACTCTACTTGATCTTCGCGGCAAGTTTTGCTCTGTTTCGTGCGTTGTTTGCTCTGTTTCACGTGTTGATGAATCAATTGATTCTTTACTATCGCCATTGTTATCGACTGCGTCTTCTTCTTCTCCACTTTCTCCATTAATGTTGTTTGTATCCGTTTCCTCTTGATTGTGGTTCTCTTCTATGCCCCGATTTCCAAATTCTCCAAGACTAACTCTGATCATCCCTGGTCTCTCTACGACTTCACGATCGGGATTGCTCCACTTCCAGGTTTTAGTCTCGTCAAACACGACGTCTCTGCTGACAACAACTTTTCGGGTCAAGGGATCAAGCATCCTGTATGCTTTTGAGCTTGGCTCAGTCCCGAGATGTACTAGTGTGCGTGATCTATCGTCTAATTTCTTCACATGAGTAGATTCTGTCTTAGCATATCCCACACATCCGAATACTCGCAGGTGTTTGATATTGGGTTTTCTTCCTTTAAAAGCTTCATACGGAGTTTGGGATGACAAGGTTTTTGTTGCAACTCGATTGATCAAATACGATGCGTGTCTTACTGCCTCTCCCCATAGGTAGTTAGGTATATCCATGTGCTTAAGGATGCTTCTTGTCATCTCTAATAAAGTTCTGTTTCTTCGTTCTACTACTCCGTTTTGTTGGGGTGTGTATGGAGCTGTCAAATGCCTTTGTATCCCTGATTGCTCACAGAAATTTTGAAATTCCAAGCTTGTAAACTCTCCCCCTCTGTCTGCTCTCAGAGTTTGGATGGTTACCCCAGTTTCTTTTTCAACGATTGCTTTGAAATTTTTGAATTTCTGGAATGCTTCCCCTTTTTCTTTCATGAGAATGGACCACATATAGCGTGAGTGGTCATCTATTAACACGAATATGTATCGGCTTCCACCAGCAGTAGGCGGAGTTATGGGACCGCATAGGTCACCATGGATGAGTTCCAACACTTTGGGAGCTCGGTATGTCGTGGCATGTGGGAATGGTTGTCTTGTTTGCTTACCGTACAAGCAAGATTCACATGTTTCTTTCTCGACCTTGAGTTGAGGTATCCCTATTGCGAGTTCCTTTTTCACCATAACCTTCATCGAATCAGCCCCTATATGGCCCAGTCGTGCATGCCATCTCGTTATCTCGTTTTCTTCACGTAGTTGTAGGCACTTCTGTTCATCGATGTCCATTAGGACCTTATATAGTCGATTTCTTGATCTTGGTGCTCGTACGATTAGATTTCCATCTTTGTCATGAAGTGTGAGATAATCTTCCTTCATCCTTACGTCACATCCTGATTATGTGGCTTGTCCAAGGCTGATAATATTACTCTTTAGCTCTGGTATAAAATATACATCAGCGAGTATTTTTCTTTTTCCGTTTTGGCCTACCAACAGAATTGATCCTTTGCCTTTAATATCTATTCTTGAGTCATCTCCAAACCGAACCTTTCCTGTGATTGTGTCATTGAGTTCGTTGAAGTAGTTCTTGTTTCCGGTCATGTGGTTACTTGCCCCATTATCTAGATACCATACGCGATCTTCATCTTTACCGGATTCAAATTCCTTTGGTTTTATGTTTCGTTCGTTAAGATAGACAACTTCATGCATCATAAGACCATCAGCTTCTTGAGTGTCTTCTTCTTTACTCTCGGTTGCTTCTTGCAGTTTTAATAATCTATCCGGACAACTTGAAGCGAAGTGACCAAGTTTATCACATCGGTAACATGTGATTTTTGACAGGTCTCTATTGTCCCAATATGCTCTACCTCGTCCTCTTCCTCTGCCATAGTATCTACCGCCGCGACCACGTCCTCGATATTCACCATGATACTCACGAGATTGAGTTTCCATATTGGCATACATAAGTTTGCTCTGGTTTTCCTGAGTGTTATCTTCTTCATCGCATATACGCTCCTCGTATGTTTTCAATCGTCCGATAATATCTTCAAAGCTTGTTGTGTTTAAATCTAAGACTTGCTCAAGAGAAGCAACAATGTGTATATATTTTTTTCGAGGTAGGCTTTGTAGGAATTTCTTAACAAGTTTTGATTCATCCATGTTCTCTCCTAGTGCAGCTGATTTTGATGATATCTCAGAAAGCTTGCCAACAAAGTCATCAATCTTATCTGTTTCCTTCATCTTTAACCGATCGAACTCGGTCATTAGAGTTTGTAGACGAGCTTCACGAACCCTATCAGCACCAACATGACGTGATTTTATCGCGTCCCAGACCTTCTTTGCGGTGTCTAGTTCTCCTACTTGGAGTATTAAGGTTTCTGGGATAGACTGAAATAAGAGAGCTGTTGCCATGTCGTTTTTTTCTATTTCGTTGGATTCGTTTTCGATAACTTCCCATACCTTGTGAACTTTGAGCAAGATCTTCATCCGTATAGCCCACACCGTATAGTTTGTTGTGTTTAGCATTGGACAACTAATCGAAGATGGTCCTCCATCTTTTGCTCTTGCAGTCGTCGTTGTTATATCTCCCATTGTTTGTTTAAGATTTGGCTCTGATACCAAATATAAGCTTTAAAGATCGTATGAACACACAATAAAGAATAACTCTCTTTATTAACTTGAGAAAATAACTCAAAACTCAAGTTCTCAAACACAATCTCTAAAACTCATAAGTTATGCCACACACTGACATCTCCTTATATAAGAAAGTAGATCTCCTTTTCTCTCTTAACTTATCTAGATAACTCCTAAATAAGATATACTTCCTAATCATAGCTCGATTAGGATTAATCAAGTTTGTACTCTAAGTTATCTTCAAGTTTATTGCCAACAGGTATTTCACCAGGCAATGTCGGAGTCTTCCACTATGGTCATGAAGAAGGTGCTAGAAGTTTACAGAGGTTTTGAAGGTGTTAACACTCTAGTGGATGTAGGAGGAGCAAATGGCACCATATTAGGTTTAATCACATCCAAGTATCCTCATATAAAGGGTATTAATTTCGACCTAGCTCAGGTTTTAACCCATGCTCCATTTTATCCAGGTACAAAACTAAATTAAAAAAAGTTTTGAATTGGAGTAACTACTTTTTAAACTTGTAATGTTACTAACTATAGGAGTTGAGCATGTCTCTGGAGACATGTTTATAGAAGTTCCAAAGGGAGATGCCGTCTTTATGAAAGTAAGTTACATACCCCATCTGTTTTATAATAAGTATCATTCTAACCATTTTTTCTTGTTCTATAAAAAGTGTCACTTTATCATTCCAATGCAAATTATACTTACTTTCAGCTGAAAATTAATTGTAATCTGCATTGATTTTATAAATAATTTTATTCATCTATAATACTATTGGTCAAAGAGATGTAATTAATAACAATTTACATATATTTCATACACTTTCTTAATCTGTGTGAAAAATGTCATAGTGACACTTATTTAATAACGGAGAGAGTATAAAGTTTTTTAAAATTAAAATAAGTTAACATATAAATATTTATATAAAACTTTTGAGCACCTCGAGGTTATTGAAGTCTATCATTTCTGACAATAAACGGCTAAATTAATTAATTATTGATAGTGGATATTACATGATTGGACGGACGAATATTGTCTAAAGATTCTAAAGAATTGTTGGAAGAGTCTACCGGAAAAGGGGAAGGTGATATTTATAGAGAGGATTGCACCAGAAGAACCAAAGGGTGGTGAACTTTTATCTGAAACAGTGTTCGCCATGGATCTGCTCATGTTGACACAGTGTTCGGGTGGTAAAGAGAGATCCCTTTCACAATTCGAGAACTTAGCATTCGACTCAGGTTTCATTCGATGTGAAGTCATTTGTCTTGCGTATTCATATTCTGTTATCGAGTTCCGCAAATAGATGTGGCACTTGGAAAATAAAACATTAATTGGGTTGGTAGTCTAAAATCAACATTACGGGCAAAAAATCTTGTAATGAATAATTGTGAGGGCTCTTTTTTTATTTGTTAGTGAATTTAATTGCATGCAGTATCGTTTTATGGTATTGGTTTAGTGTCTTAATGCATGGCACTAAGTTTAAATGATTCTTGAAATCAAATCTCCCTTTTCCTCTCTGTCTTTGTTATATTGATCTATTTATCCGTGATCTGCTTCAGTTTTTCCTACCAACAAAAACAAGAACGTTATCAAACCATATACATGGGTAGAGACAAGTAAAACATTAGCCTCTGGCCCCTAAACTTCTAGAGGATTTACATAAATACAGTTCAAAATTATGAATTTTTTAATTAAGTTTACTAAGAGAAATATTCGGGAAAAAGGCCAATTTCAACCCCAACAATTTCAGTCGTGCCAAGTACGACCCGAACAAATCGTCAGTGCCAAATACGACCTCATTTTAATTATAATTCAAAAAATCTATATGAACTTCTCAAAACGTGCTTAAAACTACATTGACTCTAACAAAAGTTAGTCAACTGTTAACAAGAGAAAATAATATCACTTTGATTTATTTTTTTTTTAAATATGTTCATTCCAGGAGTTGAACTCATACCTTAATACCTTTCTAAGGAGCACACAAACCACTAGACTAAATTATTATTTAAAAAAAATAATATTACAAATTTGAAATTATATAAAATGTTATACTTCTTAATCTTATCCAATTTAAAATTTTGGCGATGATTGTTTCTGATTTATAATTATATCTTTATAATTACATTAACATATTTTTTACTTATCATATATTTAATAAATTTATATATTACTAAAATATAAATAATAAAATATTTATAATTATATGACATTAAATATAATTCAAGCTTTGAATCTATTTATAAACTTTTATTATATAAAATATTTATAATTTTTAAACTTAAGTGAAATTTTTTATTTTTGAAAGTTAATATTATATATTTGTGATATTTTTTTCAAAATGTTAAGAGGCCTTTTACCTTTATTTCACAAAAATATCTTGTTCAAAATATTAGACATATTAAAAAGTAAATAAAATATATAAAAAATAAAACATAAAATATAAAGTATATTATATTAATTTTGAAAATTAAAATTAAAGGTTTAATTTAAAAAAAATTATATAGTTTTTTATTAGATAATTTCAAAGTTTTAAGTACAATTAATTTCATATAAGTATAAATCTTTTATTATTTATATTTTAGTTTAATATAAGTTTATTAAATATATGACAATTAAAAACATGTTAATGTATTTATATAAATCAGAAATAATCAGTACCAAAATTTTAATTGGATAAGATGAATAAGTATAGTAATATATAGAATTTCAAATTTATAATAATATTTTAAATTTTCTTTTAGTCTAATGGTTAGTGTGCCCCTTTAAAGATTATCAAGACATGGGTTCGAGTCTTGGAATGAATATATTTTTATAAAAAATTAAGTTAAAACGACATCATTTTATCTTGTTAACGGTATTCTAACTTTTATTAGAATCAATGTAGATTTAGGCACGTTTTAAGAAGTTTGGGTATGTTTTTTAAATTATAATTTTGTTGAGGTCGTATTTGGCACTGACTTTTTGTTCGGGTCGTATTTGACACGACTGAAATTGTTGGGGTCGAAATTGGCCATTTTCCCGTTATCAAACCATATACATGGGTAGAGACAAGTAAAACATTAGCCTCTGGCCCCTAAACTTCTAGAGGATTTAAATAAATACAGTTCAAAATTATGAATTTTTTTATTTAAGTTTACTAAGAGAAATATTCTATAATAACCCTATAAAAGTTTTGTCACAAAATAAGAAAAAAATGATCAAAATAAATTTTATTAAAATGTATAAAAATACATTTATACCATTAGAATTAACTAATCTAGACTTAAGATTTAAATTGATGTGGAGAGCTTTCCGAGTGAGTTTAATTTTTTTTTCAAAAAAAATATTAAAAAAAAAAATTCAATCATTTCTAAAACTATTTTGGTGACAAAAACAAAAAAAATGGATATTTGAAAGAATTGACCTTTTATTAAAGTGACGTATAACCCCAAAATTTAAGCATAGACTATATAAACGAACCCTTAACCAGTTTCCTTTGTTAGAATAAATTCAACTAAAGAAGAACGTAAAATGGTGAACTTGCAAGCAGAGAGTATTGCAAATGCATTAGCCTTCCCAACGGTTCTTCAAGCCGCCTTGGAGCTTGCAGTAATCGACATGGTCGTTGCTGCAGGAAACTGTATGGCTCTCACCGTCTGAATTAGCAGTTTGTGTCCCAACCAAACCTATGAACCCGGATGCGTATTCTATATATGCATCTCAGCAAGTGGTTCCTCAAAACCGATGTAATTGAACAGTCGCACACCATGGTGATAGGGATGGGACACACATCTACAGGAAATACAGAGAAATAAATTGAACATAACAATAAAAGCCAGTTTCAGTCCGGCTTTATACTATCAAATGCTATACAAAATTGTTGCTTCCAGCCCAATATATTACAGGGCCGGCAATGTTCTTAGCGGACCTAAAACTTGAGCTTATCTCCTAGTCATATTATACATAGGACATATAAACTCTATATTCATCTCTACCAACTTGAGGTACGAATATGCATCACATATTTAGTACTCATTAATTATCCCGTACTCTTCCAACTTTAGGAAGATGAAGGTTTCCAATAACCAACTTGTACAATAACTCTTAGAATTATACTTGTATGTGTGTCTTTGTCAACACAGCTGCCAATAACTCTTTTGAAATGGCAGCTGAAAAATGTGTTTTAAGTAAGTACTAGCCATTGATCCGCGCGCCCGCGCGGATATTATTTTTGTGATGTCTAATATTTTAAATAATTTGTTTGATATAATTGTATATATGACTTGAACTTAATATTCAATATCTGTTATCCAATTCGGGATCCCATCCGCTTTGGAAAAACGGATATTCAGAGATCATGATAGTGATTTTACGGATTTGAATGATCCAAGTAGAAATTCAGATAGTAAAATTTTAGGTCTGAATACCCGGATCCGGATGTTAAATATTTAAAATTTAATTATAGTTATCTATGTATATTACATATACTTTTATATAAATACTAAAATTTTAATTTTATTAAACTTTAATGATTTTTAACCTTTTTAAATAATAATTTTAAATAGACTAAATAGATGGTTAATAATTAGTTTTTAATTTATTTTTAATTAAAAAAATACATGTCCGGATATCCGCGTGTATTCGGATTTTTTAGTCAGAATATCCTAACCCCAAATATCTGGATCCGGATAACAATTTTACGAATCCGAAGAATGCATATCCAAATCCATATATCCTAGAATATCCAAGATATTCGATCCGTCCTAGACCTAACTGTGTATTATATGGTGATTATTTTTTTAAAATTTATAAATTACATAAGTTATTATTATTAGATATATATATCGTACAAATGATAATACATTGTATTTGTTTGTATATATAATCATTTATAATAAATATTAGTATGTATTTTAGTCATTAAATTATTATGGAAAGTTACATAATTTTGTTATTGTAAATGAATAAATTTAAATTATAATCAAAATTATTAACATTATTTTTTTATAGTTCAAATGTAGTTGGTAGTTTATACGAATATAAATAAAAATAAATGCTATAGATATGTATAATTTTTTATTATAAAAAATTAGAAAATACATATACATTTTTTTTATGAAATCTTCAATTCCAATGATAAAGATTGTTAATGTGTTTAGCCCAAATTTATTTTTTTTCTTGTTAAAAATCAATGTTTAGATGTTTGGATGCATGGATAATATTAGTGGCATTCTTTGTAAATATTAGGTAAAAATAAGGGTTATTTCACATTTGTACTTCAGTTTTAATAGATTAGATACGAAAATACATTAATGGTAGCTGAATCATTGCATGTGTTGTTGTCCGCCAGCTTTAGCTACCATTAATGTATTTTCTTAAAAAATCCACGTTTAATAAATTCATAGACATCACAAAACAAGAATTTTAACTCAGCTCATCTTCATAATACACACATGTACTACTTCCTATAATACTTCACGAACTGATACAAAACACTTTATATATATGCATCTTCAATCTTCTCAGTTTTGACTATACAGTGAACTTATCAATTATAGATAAAAACCACGTCTTCAATCTCTACCTATGAATCACATCATGGTCAAAAACTAATAAGAAGATCGATATCCTCTAAAGGGAAGATGGCATCCTACTCCACCATTTTCATAGTGATCAAATCTCTTAGACCACATATTCATGAGCACAAATCCTCCATGATTATCTCCTTGAACAGATTTAAAACAAACATGCCGAATATGCTCTTAAACTCCACAAGAATAACATATAGGACCATGACATACCATAAGCTTGCTCCATCTGATTCTTCTCTCTCAACAACTTGAAAAACCTTGGATTAATGCCCGACAACACCACAATGATGACAAACAAGCCGAAACTTTAGTTCAATGCCCTCTTAAGAACAAAAACATTATCGAAGTAGTCGCTGTAGCAGTACTCGTAGCAGCCGTATTCTTCACATCAGTTGCAGCCTTCACTGTAGTCTTCCCATTTGTTGCATTTCCAGCAGACACTTTAAACTCTAATTTTGTAGCAGACGTATCTCCAACCTCAGTTTTCTTTGCTGATACAAAAATACCTTTAGCTTTAGTAGATTCTCCTTGAAATTCAAGACTAAATCGATCATTTTCCCAACACTAAGAAGATGATCTAACTGATTTGTCCCATTATTTAGTATCCTCAAACTCTTTTGAGTCTCTGCAAGTTGAGCACTAGCCTGTCGTGCTTCTTCTTCTTTCTCTAAGGTATACTTAAGTGCTTCGGTAACTTGAGCTTCTACTTTGAGTTTCTCTTTAGTCAACTCTGAATTCACATTAAATAACTTGAGGCAATGCTCATACAACTTCTCATAATTTCCAACAAGATCAAAGTTTTCATTATAATCATCACTTCCAGCATCATCATCACTTTCACATGAAGACCCTGACCCTGACACAGACGCTGACGTAAATCTAACCGCATATTTTATCTTAGAACCAGACTCCAAAGTTGTGAACGCCACAAAGTTCCTTAGCTGCTCACCATCATCTGAATCAGTATCAGATTCATTCTTGACGACAGTCTTCTTCCTTTGCTTCAATAAATTCAGACATTTCTTTCAGACATGCCCAAAACCATTGCACTCAAAGCATTGTAACTTTGATGATGATCTACCTAAATCATTTCTTCTTCCATTCTTTATCTTGTCTTCTCTTTCCTTCAGATAACTAGCAAAGTTTCTTGACAACATCGCCATAGGATCTTCAGAAGTTAAATCCTCAAAAGCAATTCTATGTGGATCTTCTTTCTTCTTCTCTTTTTCTACATATGATTGTATCAGCTCAAAAGCTTAAAGAATCTAAACAAACTCATCAAAATCAATCTCATCCATATTGTGAGATACTTCTACAACAGAGATCTTTGGTTCAACTTGGATGGCAACGATCTCTTCAGCTTCTTGTCCTTGTACTGTTTTTCAAGTGCAAAACATTCATTCGAAATGTCACACAACTTAGCACTAAATTGAGCCACAATTTCCTCTTCATCCATCCTCAGATTCTCAAATCTTGATATTAACATATCCAGCTTAGTTCGCTTGATACTTGTGGTACCCTAAAACATATTCTCCAATGTCTTCCATGCCTTATAAGCTGAAGCACATTGAAAAATTAACATAAAGTAGCTTGCATCAATAGCATTGTAAATTGTAGTCTTGGCCTTAGAGTTGCAACTTGAAGCCTTCTTCTTTGCAGCAATCCACTGATCTCTTGGCTTCAAAACTAAAACCTTCTCATCATCAAGCATCATTGGATGACTCCAACCAGTCTCAATAGACCTACAACAATCCTCATCAAGACCACTGATAAAAGCTTGCATACGTACCTTCTAATATCCATAATTGGATGATTCAAGACATGGGGGTTTTGTCATAGACGTTCCCTTTTGATATGCCGCCATCAAAAATTATGTCATTCATGAACCAGTTTATGTCCTCACCCTCCAAGATCTCACTAGTAACTTAGGTGACCTACTTTGATACCAATTTTAAGTGCAGTGAGGTTAGAGTAATAAAGTGCAGAAAATAAAGAACACAAGTTTTTCTCTTTTCGAATTCACTAGAACAAGAAAGGTTTTACACCAATCTTTTTAATTACAAAAATTCTTTAGGATATCTCAATCCTAAGCTAAAACTCACCCTAGACTTTGATTTATCAGGATCACCCAAACCCTAAGCTAAACTCCCCTTGAATCTAGACTTCAATATTTCAACACTCTAGAAGTACATCAACAACTGCATCAACACCTAACACAGAGCAATAACACCAAAAACTTGATCACACAAGCACCAAACAAAGATCTTTCAGTTTTCTTAGTTTTTAGAGACAACCTTCTTCGTAAAGGCACATCCTCCATGTATAAGATAACCACAATTTTCTCCCCAAATTCTTCCAAAAGCAACTTAAGCAACTTTCCTTTTTCTCTTAAGGAATAACTCTCTTGTTTTTTCCTCTTCAAGTAACATTATTTATCTTTAATGGAAATATTCCAATAAATATGTTACCTCTTCTCAAAGCTTAATAAGCTTATAGACATCACAAAATATGAACTCTAACTCAACTCATCTTCATGACACACGCATGTACTACTTCTTGTAGTACTTCGCGAACTGATACAAAACATTTCATATAAATGCATCTTCATCATCAACCACCACTCCCTTACATACGGGTTAATCACAATATATATTTTCAACGATGACAACTAAATATATTTTCTTGGTTAATCCCTATAGTCTACAGATTTATAGGTATTGAATGGTGACATACCAAAAGTGGAATTCAGTGCAGAAGTACAAAAACCGCCATTGATTTAACAATTAAAGTTATTTTAGAAACGTGTGCTGGTATGGTAAACAAAAAAAATGTAAAACGCACTTGCTCAAAAGTGCTTATTAGGCTTCGAACGGTGACTAATTGCATCGCACTGCACCATCGTAAATAGTAACAAAAACCTCAACATATACTTATATATCTATATATTTTCGTTACTATTAGAACTGAATTGTACCTATCGTGTAGTTGTCTCGCATGATATCATTCAGAACCTTAATAACTAAGTGATGTTCAAAAAAGTGGATGGAACAATAACTTAGGTTGCACAATTTTTTTGTCGAATATCCGTTTCTCGTTTCAGAACCAGGATCAGAATCGAAACCTTATAGATCGCTTACAAAATCTTGCTTTCAAAATGCTTCTAAAGTATCCTATTTGAAAACATGTTGGAAGCTTACGTTTCCATTTTGGAATCACGCTTCCATTTAACAAACACAATATCGTAAATAAATAAAATAGAAATCATGTGTTTTGTTTTAATGTAAAATCTAAAATTTAAAATTGTTAACATAGAAGAAGTAGAAATATGAAAATATTAAGACTAATATTAGAAATTATCTTTATGCACTAGATTTTTTTATTAGAGATATATTATACATTTTCAAATATATTGTGTCAGTTATTTATAAAATATTTAAAATAATTAATTAGATAATATTTTGTAAACTTAATTTATTTATATTTTCAAAATTATAATATTTAATCATTAAATTTTAGTATAAATGAATAAATTATTTATTTTTAATTTTAATCATATAAATTTTAATATATATATATATATATATGTTTCCAACACATTCCCACTTCTTAATTTTTTAAAAACATCTCGCTTTTACGATTCCGCTTACGCGTACCCACTTCCATGTCCATGAAACATAAACAATAACTAGCGTTTTTGCAAATACGCACCACACACTACATAAAATGGTTTTTATTTTCTATAATACTTTTATTTGTAAAGTAAATTAAAAGCTTACCAACCCGTATATGTTTAAATATTATGCTAAAAGTAGTAACAAGGTCCATGTCATTTATAATTTTAAGTATAAATATAGTTATCTAAATATTTATTTTTTTGTTTATTAAGCGATCATTATATATTTAAACTTAGTTTATCTATTTAAAATATTATAAGTGGTATGATAAATTTAAATTTAAATTACTTCTATTTTATCCAATCTTTTGAACCTGAACCGTTATTCGTTTTCTGTTTGTGTTAAAATTTGTATTTGATTTAAGTCAGAAATTGATAAAAATAGTTAATTCACCAAATTGGTAATTCAGTTCAATATCCAACCTTGTTTTTAAATGAATTAAAATAAAAGTAATATTTTTTTAAGTTGACAAGAAAAAATGTTTTTTTAATATATATATTAGTATCTATTTAGTAAAAATGTAAAATATTTTTTTACTACTCAAACATTAATTGCACCATTTAATATATCAAAATTGCACTTTTCCTACATATGATTCATAGTTTTGCCACTTTTTTTTACCGTTTATATTATCAAAATCCGTGGTTACTATTCCACACCACATTTTAATTTTACTATACTACATAAAGTTTCATGTTTTTGGGCTAATCCCAAATGATGTCGTACCCCATACTTTAGACATGTCATTAGAGTATTTCTAATGGAAGTTTTTTAATTCTAGGGTTCTCAAAATACATATATGTATATATTTAATTGCGAAGTCATTAACTTTACGGGAAACTTAACTCAAAGTATTTTTGCAAATAACTTTAAAATTGAGTTTTCCGTAAAGTTAGAATCGTAAAATTAAATATTAATATTAATATATACATATATATATATATGTATTTTGAGAATTTCCAAAACTAAAAATTCACATTGAAAGTGCTTCATGAGCCTGAATCCAACGACCGATGAGTATACCCATTTTATAATTATATTCTTAACACACCAAAAAGAATTAAATATACATTTTATTTACCTCCAGTTTCCACTATAAAATAGCTCAAGGCATGGATATTGAAACCAAGCCTCTCTTTTCCATTACTTACATTGTTGTCTACCTATCTTCTCCGATTTCAACCAACACCAACTTATGGCAAACCAACTTCAAAAGCCCGTAAGCCCTTCTGCTAAACCGGTTCTGACCAAAGATGAAGAACAAGAACGAGATTCTCCAGAAATGGTGGCCTTGCAAGCCGAGAGGATGGTGTACTCCTTGACATTCCAAATGGTCTTCAAAGCTGCCTTGCAGCTGGGTGTCATCGACACGATGGCTACCGTTGAGGACGGCATGTGGCTCTCGCCTTCCGAGATAGCGTCTCGTCTCCCTACTAAACCCACCAACCCTGAGGCTCCAATGATGCTGGACCGTATGATGCGGTTACTCGCTAGCCACTCGGTCATTAAATGTCGTGTTGTTGAAGCCGCAAAGAACGACCAAACCGGAAATATCGAAAGGGTATACGCAGCTGAACCGGTTTGCAAGTTTTTCTTGAAAGCTAGTGACGACGGGTCGGGTTCTCTCAGATCTCTCTTCATGTTGTGCCATGACCACGTCATTTTCACGTCTTTGTACGTACTATAGATTAATAAGGAGTGCAATTACGTTAAGTTAATTTTACATATTTTCCTAACTAATATTTTTCTACAGGTCACATATAAAGGATGTGATATTACAAGGAACAGATGCATTTATTTCTGCCTATGGCAAGAAAGTCTTCGATTACATTGCCTCTGATGAACAATTCGCTGAGATGTTTAGCCCGGCAATGTCGGAATCTTCAACCATGGTCATGAAGAAGGTTCTAGAAAAATACAAAGGATTCGAAGATGTTAACACTTTGGTGGACGTGGGAGGAGGAGTTGGAACCGTGCTAGGTGTGATCTCTTCCAAGTATCCTCATATTAAGGGCATCAATTTCGACTTACCATCGGTGTTAGCCAATGCTACTCCTTATCCCGGTAAACAAATTAAATAACAAACTTGATATATATTTTGTTATATTGAAATGTTAATAATAATCTCCTAAGATTATTATATCTTTGACTAAATCTGTTATAGGAGTAGAACATGTGGCCGGAGACATGTTAGTAGAAATTCCAAAGGGAGATGCTATTTTCATGAAAGTAAGTATGCATATGTGTTACGTGTATGAACTAATTTAGGTCTTCGACGGATCGGATATCTGAAGTATTTTAAGGTATCCGGATCCGGATCCTTATCCGGTAGATCCATGTTTTTACTATCTTTATTCGGATCCCGGGTTCACGGATATCTAGATGTCGGATATCTTTCTAAAAATTGCAATATCCGTCAGATATTCGGATCTTGATTTGGATACTTAAAATAAATAAAATTAATATTAATATATATAATATTAATAATAATTTACAATTAAAAGTATATATAATATTTTAAACTATTTCTATGATATTTTTTACAAATATAATAAATAAAATTATATAAAATTATATATATATTATAGAAATGAAATTATAATAAATAAAATTTTATATATAACTATTTTTGAAATAGTTATCAATAAAAATTACGGCTCCGGACATCTGGACTAAAAAATTAAGATATTCGGATAGGCATTCAGTTTCGACGGATCCAACATTTTACCATCCGGATCTCGATCCGTCCCCTCCGAATATCTGAATTTTCAGAGCGGATCTGGATCAGATCACATCCGGATCTCGGATAATAAGTCACATGCCTATGAACTATCATGGTCTAAAACATTTTTATAAAAAAATAATATTGTGTAAATTTATGACAGTGGATGCTGCATGCTTGGAATGATGAGAACTGTGTTAAAATTCTCAAAAACTGTTACACAAGTCTTCCAGAAAAAGGAAAAGTGATAGTTGTGGACGTGGTTATGCCAACAGACTTTGGTTCTAACATGGACCTCACTATGGACATGTTCATACTATCACAACGTTCAGGTGGTAGAGAAAGGACTCTTCCCCAATTGGAGGCTTTAGGTTGTGCTGCAGGCTTTAGTCGTTGCGAGTTCATTTGCCGTGCCTATTCTTTCTCTCTTATTGAGTTCCACAAATAGATTTGAAGTTTGCAAAAAATAAAAACCACTATAGTCCCATGAATACTATGCATCAATAAGATCCTATATGTTTTTAATGTTTATCTACCAAAAGTAAACGCAGACAACTCCTTGTAATATATGTGTAATAAACAAGTATGGTGTTCAGTTTTTGATCTGGTTTAGTTTTGCATTTTCAATTCATTCGACTATAGAGATGAAAGATCGTTTAGAGTATTTATAAACTTAAAGGTCAGTTTTCATTTAACTTTTTTAGGTTTTGGTTGGGATAAAAACAATCTATAAATCAAATTGTTTTTGGAACACAAACTTTTAGTAATATTCAATCTTTTTCCATACAATAGAAATAGAGAATTATCTATCCGCGTTAACCATATAAAATACAGCAAATAAGTAAAACAGGTTTTTAACCAAAAATAACAGGTAATTACACGAAAAAAATCAAATTAAAGTTGAATTCAGTTTTATTGCTTTGGATTGCTTTTTAAAAGTTATGGCGCTTTCTACATTTCCTAGAACAAAATCCAAACAATATTAAATTAATTTTCTTTAGCAAAACAGAGTATTTCTAACAAAAATGAACTCATAATCATTTTAAAAATTGTTTATCTAAGACAATTATTGAGAAAACAATCATTTCATACCCAATATATCGCGATATGTTTTATTCATACACGACTTATATGACCGTGCAAAAATATATTCGCACTTTTGAAAAATTCAAGTAACATACATTTTGTTTACTTTTGGCAAAACTATACACCAGTCGTCATCATTAACTGTCACATCATCTAATTTCATTGATGTGGATGCATGTCAACTAATTTTGTTCACGAGGATGCCACATATACAATAAGTTATTTTAAAACTAAAAAAAAAGTTATTTTATAAAAATATTTTTAGAAAATATATACGTTTATAAATTTTTATTATTTACTAAAATTAACAAAACAAACCCTAAAGAAAACTATTATACATGTAATTAAAGATTATTCCTCCACAAAAAAAAGTTTAGACTCCACTTGACATGAGAAAAAACTCTATTAGAAGACTTTATAGACTTTTCTAGTGTATTATACGTGAGAAGATTTCCGAAAAGACTTCATAGAAATCTTCCAAAGTGTGATTCAGATCTGAAAAACATGCATATCCAACATTACAAAAGACTTCGAAGAAGTTTTTTCACATAAGACTTACAAAATCGCAGAAGACTTTCAAGGGTTATATTTATAAAAACGCATACTGGTTTTTGTTTGGCCATTAGGGTTGATTGTAATTTCACTAACTTTTTAGGTTATTTTCACATTTGATTGATGTTAAGATATACTTTTGCATCTAAAATAAAGTTTTGGGTCATTTTTGGCAAATTCTCCAAAAAATTATGATATGTTAATCTAAATTCTTTAAATATAAAGAATATAACCAAAATTAATCGAGAGTGACACTACTACAACACTACCACTAAATTTGAATAATTACAATACACAGATAACTCTTATAAAGACATATTTGTGATAAAATCAAAACATTATAACGAATATATATATATATATATAAGATTAATATTTAATTAAATTTTATTAATTTTACTAAAAATAAAATTTATAAATGTTTATATTTTCTAAAAAATATTTTTATAAAATGCACATTTTGTTTTATATTATTTACAAAACAAAAATTATACATGTGACATCCTCGTTAGTAAAATTAGTTGATGTAGCATTCACGTTAGTGAAATCTATCTTATTAAAGTAGAAGTACTTTAAGATTTTGTTTGGAAACATGGATAGCAAAGTTAAAAAAGATAGTTGTTTGGATACATGGGTACACTATAAAAAAATACTTCCTTTTATTTACAAACTTAGCCTTTGTATTTATAATAAATTAAATACTTCCTTTTTATATTTCTTTTTATTTACAGATTTTGTTTAAAATAAATTTAAATTAAATATTTACAATTCCAAAACTTATTTAACCAAATCGATATTTATATATTGACTATTAAAAATTTTAGTATGTTGTTTCATTTCTAAATAAATTAAAAAAACAACAAGTTAATATATGAATAATAAAATTACATCAAATTGCATCAAGTTATACATTTTTAATATAATATTATTTACAAATAAAAACATATTATCAACAATCTATATTATAATATAAAATATTCTACTCTATATGTAAATTACAAAATATAAAATATATACAAAGAATTTTTATAAAATTAGCGATTTATAAGTTTATGTTGAACACAAATTAAATCAAACACCCGCGCCCCAAGTTCTAATTAGATGAAACAAATGATAAAAACCTAACATTTTATTGAATTGTTCGATAGTGTCTACAATAGATTGAACATGCGAACATGAAATCAAAGCAGTTCAGATATTTCTTCGAATTAAGTTTTTGATTGAATCTCCACGAGAACAAGTGAAAGAGATAAGGGAAAGGTACAGATAGATCTATCTCGAAGGTAAAAAGAAAGCGAAAAAGTGTTTTTCTTTTTTTATTACTAAATTACATTAAGTGGGCCTAATGGATGTGTTAAAAAAATATAAACATGGGCCAGATTCTAGGTAATATACATTTAATAATTATAATTCTATAACCCACTTATGTAAATAGTTAACATTTACATTTTTTGTATAAATCTAATGTCCAAATAAATAATTTATGATGCATTTTATGGTTGATTTATTATAAATAACAAATCATATAAAACATAGTATGGTTTTAAGAAATTTCAATAAGCCTTCTAATTTAGAAATACATAAATGAAAAACAAATGCTAAATAGATTTTAATATATTTTAACAAGTTATTTCAAATATACAATGAAAAAACATATATACTAAAGTATTCGTTTTTTTCATGGTGTTCCAAGTGCATTAAATACAATAACAATCATATGATAGCAAAGAACTTTGATCATGCTTTATAAAACCCAATATTTTATAATTAAATACAAGTTGATAATTATTATTATCAAAGAAAACACCCGTCCAGTCGGACGGGTCAAGATCTAGTTAGATGTTATGGCAACTGATGTGACGACTGATATATAATTTCGCTAAAAAATAAACAAAAGATATATAATTTAATTTTTTGAAAATATAAATATGTTTTTGCACAATCAAATAAATTATTTATGAATTGAATATATAACGATATATATGTGAATATGAATGACCGTTTTTCTGGTAGAGCAATTCTTCCCTAGTTTAGAGGCTCTTTTGATAACTATCGTATGATAATTGTGGAAATAGATTGAAATGTCTACCGGACATTCATTACAATCAATCAACGATTATCTTTGTCATATAAAGACATTCAAAGACTTCCTTATTACAGATCAAGTACTTCTGTCTCCGACAGATTTTGATTACACTGTTTGAAGATTACACAACCAACAACAGACAATGTTAAAACAAAAGCTTAACAACAATTTTAAAACGAGAGAGTCTTTATTTCAGATGCTAGACTTAAGATCCTCTAAATACACCAGAGGCTTCCATGTCGGGTTTCTAGGAAGAAACGTGTCCTGCAAAAAAAACCACACACCGATTCAACTTTCAAAGATCCATGAATTTTCGAGATTCAAAAAAAAATTAGAAACTGAGAGATGTTACGGAGACGTAGGAGCAGGAAGGGATGACGGAGATGGAGTGAGATGAAGCGTGTTCGAAGGCGGCGACGCAGAGGAGAGAAGCTAAACCTAATCCTCGCTTTGTGGAAGGAACGTAGGTGTGGACCAGATCCATTACTTTTCCGTTGTTTCTTATCTTGTACTCGATGAATGCTTCGTGATCCTCCGTCTCGAATCGGTGTTTCTCCTCGTTCCACACTATCTTCAGTGGCTCAGTCGCCGTTGTCTTCGCCTCCGATGTCGCCGCCATCGTAGTCTTCGCCAAATGTGAAAAACGTAAATCAAAGGAAAGTTTTACTTGTCCTGAATCCTGATCCTTCCTTCCCTTTGTGTTATGTTTAGGCCTTGTAACGGGTTTAGGATGGATCGTTAATAGGCCTGTCAGGTAGGCCTCTTAATTGTATCGGGCCAAAATTATATTATGACATTTAGACAAAAAGGCTTTAGTGATCATCATGATTTTAAAATGAGATCGGACCGGACCGGACCGGTGGTCAATCCGGGTTCACCCGTGAACCGAAGACATAGCTTGATTGGGTTCATGGTAAAACAAAAGAGATTAAACCAACTAAAAACCGTACCAAACTGGCAAAAAAATGCAAACCATTGAACTAGTTTCAAATAGTGTGTTAAAAATTGATCAAGGCTCAGGTCAAATTAGCTATTCGGGTATGAGTAAACCGACTTTTTCAAATAGATTATTTTTAAATTAATTTAAATAATTAAAAATTAGTTTAGGCGTCCACCAAAACAATAATACTTCACAAAAATAGCTAACCACAACATAGTGATTTAATTATTAAATGTAAAAAGTTGAATTTCCGTTAGATAATTACTTTATTTCATGAATTCTTTTTATCTAATAATAAGCTAGATAAAGAAATATTATTTAGATATATGATTTTTCTAAGATTTTTGAGGAAATTTTTAAACTTTCACCTTATATTTGTTCAAGTCTAAACCATTTTATAAAGTTCTTACAAGTACTTATTCTTTTCGCTTTATGTTGTATTTTAATTGATTTATTAGTAGAGATAATTTAGTTTATCGTTTCGTATATTATTTGAGGTTTTAAATATTTTTGCATTGTATTATACAAAGGAAAATAATTCAAATATGTCACTTTCTAAACCTTAAAATTATGAATAATTGGTTTGATTTTATTTTATTTTATATACCTATAAGCCAAATATTATATTCATAAATATAAAATTAAATATAATAGTATTCCTGATAAAATTACTGAATTCGGGTAATCCTGATTGAACCACATTAACCCAGTTAAATCACATTGAACCACGACTCAAGAGCTTCTCCGTCTTGGTTGCCGGTTTAGTTTTAAGAAGCCGGTTTAGTTTTAAGATGCCGGTTTAGTTTTAAGAAGCCGGTTTAGTTTTAAAACCATTGGTCTTAACAAAGAGGAAATAAATGTTTTGATAAGGCCAAGAAGTAATGATAAACATTGCGTTCGTATACGTTCTCTGATGATTTCGAAATTGAAAAAAAGATAAAAGAAAAAGTGATAAAAAAAGGTCCTACCGGGAGTCGAACCCAGGTCGCTGGATTCAAAGTCCAGAGTGCTAACCACTACACCATAGAACCTTAGATGCTTTGTAGATTTGTTAATCCAATCTATCTAAGCTTAAACAGCCTGTTCACGTTAGTTATGACTTAGTTATGAGTCATAACTTGCAAGTTATGACAGCATAATATACGCCTAAAACTAAAGACCTAAAAGAAAATTGAGATCTTCACAAACGTTCATGTTGTAACCAAAAGAAGAAACATTCCTTAAACTAATACTATAGATTATCATTAAACTATAAAGCATACAAAATCTGGAAACAAAGTAAAAGGGGGTGTTAAAACCGTCAAGAGGATCTTTTTAAACCCAACAGATTTTTCTCTTGCCTGCTCCCAAAGTTTTGCTAGAAGTGAATACTTTAGCAAATCCATTGCGATTCATCTCAGAACTCCCACGGTTTGATGAACCTTGCTTGCTTTACAGAAGCAGCAGCAGAAGAAGCTGAAGAGATTCTTGATAGTTTCTTGCCATGAAAGTTTCATTCATTCTTGTGTACTTTCTTTCCAACGCTCTGTGTAGCTTACACCATTTGTAGCCACTCTATCAAGTGTTGTTTTCTGACAGTCCTCCAGTTATCCTGTAGCTGTTAACATGTCTTCCTGACATGCATACAAAAAGGATTTTGAGATTGGAGAGAGACTTGTTTGATCTGGTGTTCTGTAATTTCTCTCTCTTGATGGAGAGAGACTTGTTCTTCAAGAGCTTCAGAGTTCATAACAATCAAACCTCTCTATTCTCACCTCTTCTTCCAAAGATTCCACTTTTTCGCATTTATTCTGTGCCTCTGCTTCCATGGATTATTATATTAGAGATTCAAATCCTGTTCTTAGTTCGTCAGGCAGTTTCATCTCTTTTTGGATCTCCTCTAGTATTTTTTTCATCTCTTTTTGTCTTGATTATGTCAAAAAGATATCTGCAGCTCAGCTTTCTCAACCTCCTCCAACTTATTATTTTCCAGCTCAATTTTATCACAAACGATAGCTTCAAGCTCAAGTCTCAACCTGCTCACTGCCTCTCTGTTATATTTAACTTTTTCTTTCGAGCTCATCTTTCTCCGCTTCCAACTTCCCCAACTTCTATTTCAAGTTCCTTATATAGGCAAGTGCCTCAATACTTCTGTTTCAGAAGCCAAATAACTTTATCTGTGTGAACAGCAGCTTCTTCTGTGACAGACTGATAGATTTAAGCTATCTAGGACTCCCTTGACACTGAACTTCCCTTCGTATTAACAATGGTGAACGATTACAACTTGAGTATGACAATAAGCTATGTTCTCATAACGAACAAGCTCATCTCATCAGTCTCATGGCGACTGTGAAGTCTAGACTCATGACGTCTAGGAACAAACAACATCAAGCATAATCCCCTAATGAATATTGACTACTTTATTTAGCTACAACGATCAGCTCACTAACTTGTAACTGCAAACCTTCTTTCAGTATCCGAAGTTTCTCTCCCACTTCTTTATTCGAAAGCCTCTACTTGAGACAGATGCTTCTCTTCTTTATCTGCCACGGCTCCCTGTACTTCTTCATTCAAACCTCCTTCTCTCTTATTCTTACGATAGTATACTCTCTTATACCTATCAATACTTCCCCCATCGAAATTCAGCTTGCCCTCAAGCTGATACTCTGGAAAACACAGCACAAATTCGGAGTAATCCATCCAAGAGTTCTCAAGAGCAGACTTCCCTTTCCACTTAACAAGCAACTCCAACTTGCCCCGATCATTATAGCGCCTTTCCAACACTTCTTCAGGCTCGATAGAAACATCACTATCCACAATACAACCAGGGGGAAGAACATTGCCCTGATCCAACTGTCCTACTGCCAATTTCAATTGTGATACGTGAAACACGGGATGTATCCGTGCTTCGGCAGGAAGTTGCAACCTATAAGCAGTCTTGCCAATCCTCTCCAATACTCTATAAGGACCATAGAACTTAGCCGCTAATTTCTGACAAAAACGTCGTGCCATTGTCTGCTGACGATACGGTTGTAACTTCAAATAGACCATAGTTCCCACATCGAACTCAACATCCCGTCTCGATTTGTCAGCTTGAATCTTCATAATCTCCTGAGCCCGGTGCAAATTATGCTTTAGGGAACGTAACACCTCATCTCTATCTTTTAAAGCTTGCTCCAACTCAAAATTCGACGTAGAACCAGGTTCAAAACGCAAAATCGGTGGAGGATCGCGGCCATAAACTACTTTAAACGGAGTCTCCTGCAAGGATTTGTGAAAAGTGGTATTATACCAAAGCTCAGCCCACGACAGATAAGAATGCCAAGTCCTAGGATGAGTTGATGAAAAAACACCGCAGATAGGTTTCCAGACACCGATTCAAAACCTCTGATTGCCCATCAATTTGAGGATGAAATGCAGTGCTATACTTCAAAGTAGTACCCGCCAGACGAAATACCTCAGACCAAAATGAGCTTAAAAAAATTCGATCTTGGTCGGAAACAATACTACGGGGAAACCCATGAAGTTTCACCACCTCAGTAACAAACTTCTTAGCTACTTCCAAAGCCGTGAAAGGGTGTTTCAGGCTCACAAAATGGGCATACTTACTCAATCTGTCAATTACCACCAAGACCACGTTGAAACCGTTTGATGTAGGTAAACCCTCGATAAAGTCCATATTAATATCATCCCATACCAATGCCGGCACAGGTAATGGCTGAAGCAATCCTGCGGGAGAAAGTGTTGAATGTTTATGAGTTTGGCAAATCCCACAAGCAGCCACATACTTCTAGATCTGTTTATACATTCCCTCCCAGAAGAAAGATCGTTGTACTCTTTTAACGGTTTTCAAGACTCCTGAGTGTCCACGAATTTTAGTATCGTGAGCTTCTTGTAATATGACTGAGATGAACCTGGAATTACGTGGGATAACCAATCGCTGTTTTGACCATAACCTCTCATCCACCACCGTGTATTTAGAAGACGTCAACTCTCTCATTTTCACCTTATTGATCAGGTCTTGTATATGCGCATCCTCTTTAATTTCTGTGAATAGGTCTTCCCACTGTAACACTGTTGGAACAGACAAGGACAACAACAGAGTGGACACTTGCATACTGCGGGAAAGACCATCTGCTACACGATTCTCAGCGCCCGGTTTGTAGAAAATCTCAAAATCAAAACCCAATAGCTTGGTGAGCCATTTTTGATATTCCAGGTTAACCTCTTTCTGCTCCAGAAGATATTTTAAACTTCTTTGATCTGTGTGCACATGAAACTTCCGTCCAATCAAATAGTGTTTCCACTTACGAACTGCCAATACAATTGCCATCAACTCTCTTTCATAGGCAGGTTTGAACTGTTCCCATGTTGTTAATGCGTGACTAAAGAAAGCCACTGGTCTTTTATTCTGCATTAAAACTGCGCCGAGACCGAATCCGGAAGCATCCGATTCAATTACAAACACTTGTTGAAAATCAGGTAATGCTAAGACTGGTGCATTGATCATCATACTCTGTAACTTCTCAAACGCTACCTCTGCTTCAGAACACCACTCAAACTGATCTTTCTTCAACATCTGAGTCAAGGGTCTTGCTATCGTGCCATAGTCACGTATAAAGCGTCTATAGTAACCAGATAAACCCAAAAACCCTCTGAGTTGTTTCACTGTCGTCGGTGTAGGCCACTTATTCATTGCTTCTGTCTTTGCTGCATCCGTTGCTACACCTTTTACTGATATTAAATGACCCAAATATTCCACCGTTGTTACTCCAAATGTGCATTTCTTTTGGTTAGCAAATAAGACATGAGCTCGTAACACCGTCAACACTTTATCTAAGTGCATTATATGGCTCTCGATGTCTGGACTGTACACCAAGATGTCGTCGAAAAACACCAAGACAAACTGACGCAGAAACGGTTTGAATATGTTGTTCATCAGAGCTTGAAATGTTGCCGGTGCATTTGTCAAGCCAAAAGGCATAACCAAAAATTCATAGTGTCTTTCTATTGTTCAGAATGCTGTCTTATGAATATCCTCCTCCCGCATCCTGATTTGATGGTATCCTGATCTTAGATCCAGCTTACTAAACACCGCTGCTCCGTGAAGCTCATCTAATAGCTGATCAATTACCAGAATTGGATATTTATCAGCTATCGTTACCCTGTTTAGTGCACGATAATCCACACAAAACCGATGAGATCCATCCTTTTTCTTAACCAATAGCACTGGACTTGAAAAGGGACTTGTGCTTGGACGGATGATTCCTGATGCTAACATCTCACTAACCATTGTTTCCATGATCACTTTGCTAGCATGAGGATACCTATACGGCCGTACTGAGATCGCAGATACTCCCGGGCGTAAGATAATTGCATGTTCTTGACCGCGCACCGGAGGTAACGTCTTTGGGATTTCAAAAACGTTTGTATACTCGGATAACATTTTGGAGAGTTTAGGAGTGTAATCTGGTAACGAAGATGTAGCTATAGAGCTAGAAAGCAGCACTTCCCTTCCTGGCTTTGCAACTGTATAGATTGGTGCCATGGACTTGAAAGAGAACTTGTTACAATGCAAGGACTTATCGCCAAGCAGGGTAACTTTGTTTCCCTTATAGACAAATGATAAAAGCTGCTCCTTCCAATCCACTTCACATTTGCCTAATGTTTCAAGCCATTGAATCCCCAATATAACATCTACGTTGTTCTAAAGAGATGAAATCCGCGGTGAAGTTGGTCTTTTCAAGCTGGAATATGACTGATCTGCAAACTCCCAAAGCTTTCACAGTCAATCCATTTCCCAACGACACCTCCAAGCTACTGTCTGCAGAAATTTTCAATCGTAGCTTGTCCACAACTTCTGGTGAAATGAAGTTGTGTGATGCTCCGCTATCAAGCATGATTATCACCTCCTTGTTTTGGATAAGACCTCGTATTTTTGTTGTTTTCGGGGAATCAATTCCCAGAAAAGAATTGAGAGATAGTGTATGTAGTTCTTGGGACAGAATAAAATCTTTATCTTCTTCCAAATCGCCTGCCTGTAACACTTCCACATCTAACCCATTGATGACTGTTAATACCCTCAACGTTCTGTTAGGACACTCTGATCTATGTGTTGTCGACCAAGGCCCTTTACACCGAAAACAGATCTTCTCCTTCCTCATCTTATCCAACTCTGCATCTGAAAACTGTTGACGAGGTCGAATCATTTGTTTCTGTTGTCTCGCATTCTCTTTATTGTGCTGATCCCCGACTTGTCTTTCCGAAAACACTCTTGATGGATGAATTGAAGTCGCTTTTATATTGGATCCCCCACAAGGAAAAGTTCGATGTGGCTCTCCTCCAGAAGCTTGTCCAATCACTTTACAGAAGGTAGTGCTCTGCATCTTCAACACTGCTAACTTGTGATTCGTTAATCCTCTTGGTTCTTTCATTCTTATCACCTCTTTCATTTCCGGCTTCAGACCATTGTAAAATACTTTTATCAAGTTGTTTTCATCAATTCCCGTCACTTGATTCCTCAACAACTCAAACTCGTTGACATAATCCGCTATCTCTCCTGTTTGTTGTAAACAAAACAAACGAGCTGCAGGTTCGTCATCCATCGAGCCGGCAAACCTATCCAACATTCTGTTTGTAAACTGATTCCAGCTCGTGAATGGATCATTAACCATTTCCCCATTAAACCAATTCAGAACCGTTCCTTCTAAACTGAGTGACACCAGGTGTAATTCCTCGTCTTCATCATAATTCTCGATTCTGAAGTATCTCTCCACTCGTGATATCCACTCAAAGGGCAATTGACCAGAAAACACAGGCATATCCACTTTCTTTAACATCGATTCCCGATTACCTAGCAAACTATTCATTCCCCGATAACCTATCTGTGTTTGAGTTTGTTCCGGTTGAGAAGAAGACATCGGTACCTGATATTGTTGGTCCTCGGAGGAAGATGCTACCTCTTTACCACTCCGATGATTCGAGAATGAGTTCGCCTCGATTCTTGCTAAGGTATTACTAATCAGTAACATTTGTCGTTCGAGAGCTCCGATCTTCGCCGTAGCCTCCGCTCCACTGTTGCTTATTTGTTTCTCCAGCGTCAAGAATCGTTCCCCTGTCTCTCGTTCAGCTCGCGCCAGCTTATCGCACCCGATCCGTAAGAAATTGAGATCATCCTGTATCCTTCCCACCGTCTTCTCAATCGGACTTGCCGAGCTCGTCGTCTCCTTCCGCGTAGTCAGATCTGCGTCAGACATCACCGATCCAGTATCACAAACGCACCAATGATAGATTTAAGCTATCTAGGACTCCCTTGACACTGAACTTCCCTTCGTATTAACAATGGTGAACGATTACAACTTGAGTATGACAATAAGCTATGTTCTCATAACGAACAAGCTCATCTCATCAGTCTCATGGCGACTGTGAAGTCTAGACTCATGACGTCTAGGAACAAACAACATCAAGCATAATCCCCTAATGAATATTGACTACTTTATTTAGCTACAACGATCAGCTCACTAACTTGTAACTGCAAACCTTCTTTCAGTATCCGAAGTTTCTCTCCCACTTCTTTATTCGAAAGCCTCTACTTGAGACAGATGCTTCTCTTCTTTATCTGCCACGGCTCCCTGTACTTCTTCATTCAAACCTCCTTCTCTCTTATTCTTACGATAGTATACTCTCTTATACCTATCACAGACTCAGGTCCACTCTTACCCTTTGGTGTCTCGGGCAAAGCTACAAAACGGTTCCACCTCCAGAAAATCACCCATCACTTTCAATGGAAGAAGAAGTTCCCTGAAAGCTTCTCTTTTCAAATCAATGTGGATGATGTCCCTGACTCACAGCAACACCACATCCATTCTTTCCCCTCCATCCGAATGACTATCTGTAGATCGATGATCATAAAACGAAGCTCAACATCCTAAGCTAAAGAAGTTTTGAACACATTGGCTTGAAATACAAAAAAAAAAAAACGAACAAGTGAAGAGAGAATCTTACAAGAGACCACCACCTTTGTTCCATTTGTAAACAAGGATCGGCGATTACGATAACTAACTGAAAGGAAGAACAAAGCTTTTCTTCTACTATAGGCTAATGGCAACTACTATTGCTTCATGACAAATTGACCAAGACTTGGCAAGCAATTGCCATAGTATTTGGCTTTTAAGTCTATAGCACAAAGTTTATTGGGACTCCAATGCAAGTTTCTTTGTGTCAACTACTCTCTTTTTACTCTCAATCAAACCAACTAACAGAAAGAGGGAAAAGTGTCATTTTCGACCCCAACAATTCGCGTCGTGCCTTTTTATACCCAAACAAATTATAAGTGCAAAATTATACCTAAACTTAGTATTTACTTAAATTTTCGACCCAAACTTCAATCCGTAGCATTAAAAACTACCTTGACTAACATCACGTTAGTCAACCGTTATCTTATATAAAACGACGTCGTTTTGTGTTGAAATTTTTTTAAAAATATTGCGTTTGCTGGGACTCGAACCGTGGTCCGGCGAACAAAACCAAGCTTGCTTACCACTGTGCTACAACACTTCTATAGTACAGTTATTCGATTTAAAACATGTATCTTTTGATTTATATATTCTAAGAAAAAACTTTTTTTCTTAAAAATCAAAACTTAAATTTTAAATAAACAATGTACTAAATCAAAACTTAAGTTTTAAAATAAAAGTGTACTTAAATTTTAAGTTTTGATTTTTAAGCAAAATATAATCACTATTATATGTAGATTTTAAAAATGGGATTTTTTTTTCAAATAAACATTTTAAAGTTTTTGTCAAAAAATAGATCTCAAAGAAAAAATGACCAAAATAATTATTTTTATTTTTTAGTTTTAAACCTCACCTCCAAAACTTCACCCTATAACTCTAATATTTTGGAGGTGAGGTTTAAAATTAAAAATAAATAAATAATTTAAAATCTATTTTTTTGACGAAAACTTTAAAATGTTTTTTGAAAAAAAAATCACATTTTAAAAATATACATATAATAGTAATAAAATTCCCATTTTAAAGAAAAAATGACCAAAGTAAACTTTTTATTTTAAATTATTTATTTATTTTTAATTTTAAACTTCACCTCCAAAAGATTAGAGTTATGGGGTGAAGTTTTGGAGGTGAGATTTAAAATTAAAAAATAAATAATCAATTTAAAATAAAAAATTTTATTTTGGTCATTTTTTTCTTTGAGATCTATTTTTTGACAAAAAATTTAAAATGTTTATTTGAAAAAAATTCCCATTTTTAAAATCTACATATAATAGTGATTATATTTTGCTTAAAAATCAAAAATTAATTTTTTATTTAGTAAACTTTTTATTTTAAAACTTAAGTTTTTATTTAGTACATTGTTTATTTAAAATTTATGTTTTGATTTTTAAGAAAAAAAAAAATTCTTAAAATATACAAATCAAAAGATACATGTTGTCAATCTAATAAATATAAAATAGAAGTGTCGTAGCACAGTGGTAAGTGAACTTTGTTATGTTCGCGGGACCACGGTTCGAGTCCCAGCAGACGCAATATTTTTTAAAAAATTTCAACACAAAACGACGTCGTTTTATATAAGATAACGGTTGACTAACGTGATGTTAGTCAAGGTAGTTTTTAATGCTACGGATTGAAGTTTGGGTCGAAAATTTAAATAAACACTAAGTTCAGGTATAATTTTGCACTTATAATTTGTTTGGGTATGAAAAAGCACGACACGAATTGTTGGGGTCGAAAATGACACTTTACCCACAGAAAGACAAACAAGTTGTGTTTTTAGAGAAAACAAAAAGTAGTAATGTACTCTTTTTAGAGACTTCAGTTCTTTTTTTGTTTGTTTGTTGTGTCTTACGGATACCTTGGGAAGAAAAAAGAAAAACAAGAGCGTAGAAGACGAAGAAGAAGACTTAGGAAGCATATAACTTGGTGAGATCTTCAGAGAACTCCTTCCTGATTACATCTCTTTTAAGCTTTAGAGCTGCTGTCACCAACCCTGACTCTGGCGTCCATGGAGCCGCCAACAATTTAATCTTTGCTGGTATCTCAAACTTCTCCAACCGCGATTGTTTAGCCGCCTAACCAAAAAACACATATCACAACAGATATTACTAGGAGGAGCTGATAGGGGGACTCGAATCACTGCGTTATCAGGATGAACATACTACCTTGACAAGAGACGCATACACTTCTTTCACGGTTTGTTCTTTCGCACACAAGTCTTCGAAGTTGGTGAACTCTATTCCTTGCTTTGACGCCCAACCTTCAAGTGTTTGTTGCGCAGCAACCACAAGTGCCACACAGTAACTGTAAAACGGATCAGCATGAACCATTATGTTTTCAACATAGGGGCTTATACTGAGAGCAGCTTCCACCTGTAAACAACAAAACAAAGTTTATAATAATACAATACGCCTTATCTGGAATAGTGAGTGAAGATTTGGGTTGAGAAGACTATACTTTGCCTAAGGAGACATATTCCCCGTGCTGAAGTTTAACAATATCCTTCTTTCGGTCTATTATCTCAAGGCAACCATCAGGGTGAAACTGTCCTATGTCTCCTGTGTAGAACCACCTCATTCCCTTTTCATCAACCTTTGAAACATCAAAGTTTTAGAGATCAGTTAGAGGACTAAACCCAACCAATCTTAAACACTGCAGAAACTGATAGATGTTGAGTTACTACCTTGTAGACTTCCTTTGTCTTCTCTTCATTCTTGAAATACCCAAGTGTAATATTTGAGCCACCAATTACGATTTCACCACGGGGCATTGGCTTATCACTGGTTAGGTACCCGCCTTCTGGCCAGTCTATTAGCTGAAACAAGATATAAGCATATGATCATCAGAGAAGCAAACGAGTCAGAATAAGTTTCGAACCAAGACTTGTGGACAAATCAGGTAAAGAGGTTACCTTAACAAATGAGCAAGGAAGTGGAGCACCCACACGGCCTACTGATGTGTCATCAAACTCAGAGAAGGTTCCACCAGCACAAGTCTCTGTTAGTCCATATCCCTGACCAATTGGAGCCCTGAGGAATATCATAATATTAGTTGGCAAAGAAATGAGACATATTGAAGAGTAGCAAGCCTCAAGGAGATAATTCAAGGATGCTTTTACCCAACGCATATGTTTATGAATCTCTGAGTGTCACCAGAAAGAGGGGCTCCACCAGAGAGCAAATAACGGATTTGACCTCCCAAGACTGCACGGATTTTACCAAACACGAGCAGATCCCATAGGAGCTTTTCCAGTCCCCAGGCTCCAAACCAACTTCCATTGATTGCAGATAGTCTTCGAGCATATGCAAAGTCAAACAACTTCTTTGCCACTCCTCCCTTTGCATCAACCTGATGGTCAGAAACTGTCAGTGCTTATGTTCTCATAAGGTTTTACTCATATATAAACAAGTTGCAGAGCAAAATCTCATCTGCTTCCACAAGCCAAAGAATATCATTGTGTATCTAACATGCACAAACCTTTTTGCGCACACCATCTCTGACACGATCAAGAATGGCTGGAACAGCTGTCATTATAGTAGGCTTTAGCGCTGTGACATCTCCCTTTGTGCCCTTTTTAATCTTGTTTGAAGTATCAGTGAGCGTCAAGGGAGACCCATATCCAATAGCACTTCCAATAGTAGCCATTACACTCTACAGCAACGAAATTCAGGCCATATTCAATAAACGCATTAAGAGTCAATGAACTAATGAATAAACACATTAAGCAGTAAAGTTTGAAGATACCTCAGCTGCTAACTCAAGGATGTGAGCCAAAGGTAAATATGCCATGTATGTATCCCTCTTCCCAAGGTCTGGAACAATTGTCATCACTGCTGAAACAGTAGCTAGGACATTACCATGCGTCATCATAACACCCTATACGGTTTGGGAAGTGTGATAATTAGATTACTTACTGATGATACATATTCAAGACCCATAGACAAAAAACTTAAGAGTTCTGAAACAACAAGAGTAAGAGTAAACTTGTTTCGAAAATCTTCTAACCTTTGGGAGTCCAGTGCTTCCACTAGTGTACATTATAACAGCAACATCAGCTGAAAGTGGGAAGTTAGGGTCAACTGGATTTTCACGGCCAAGTTTCTGAACATCAGCGAGTGAAGTCGTCGTCCAAGTACTGCTTGCCTCAGAGGGGAACTCATCATCCATGCATATGACGCGTTTGACAGTTTCAAGCTGTTGGCTTATGTCTATGAGCTTTTTGAGTTCTTTGTTACCACAAATCACGGTTGTAACCTCTGTCTGGAGAAACAAATAAAGGGCAATCATGAAAAAATAACTAAAACTAGAAAACAAACAGACAAAAATATAATCAGAGGTACAGGTGGATTGCATGGATATAAGAGAAGAAACAGAGAAGAGAAGCAAGGGCTACCTCATTGAGCGAGTGACAAAGAGCTTCCTCTCCGAGAGATGAATAGATAGTAACCACAGTGACGTTGCGCCTGAAGCAACCCTGTAACAGTGAACCACGGAAAATTTGAAAACCGCAACAACAATACATACATATGAAAGCAGAGAAGTACCTGTAATGCAATGAACCACTCTTCTCTCGTATCTGCAAAAATAGCGACACGTTCTTCAGACTTGTGTCCAATCTGAACCAAACCAGAAGCAAAACTACACACAGCTTCAAGTGTTTGCCCAAAAGTCTTCCACTCATAATCCCCCAAATGAAGTTTCTCAAACACTTTCCCATCCTCACTAGTCTCAACCTCTCTAGCGATCAACCTCCTGGTGCCAAGGAAAAACCTATCGCTATGGTTCTTACAAGAGATCTCAAAGAGCTCAGGGAGTGTGGAGATGTCCTCCCAGTGAGAGCTAACAGGATCTTTAAACCTGTGGTTCCTAACGGTATGACCTGGCTCTCCACCAACATCGTCAACAATCACACCTCGTTTCTTATCCTTCTTAGCATTGCGAACCAAAAGGGTTAAAGCTAAAGGGACAATGACACCAGCAGCGTAAGGAATCATCTTCCGCTAGTGATCACCTCTTCCTGCAATCGATATAGCTTTATTACAAGACAAACATGACACTTGTGCTAATACAGAGAAGAGCTACAACAAGAGTACACATTGTTCAAAAAAACAGAACAACAGTCTCGTTAAAGTTAGAATCTTTTTTTTCATTTGATTTGATCTGAGACAGAAAAAAGAGTTAAACTTTCTGAGAGATCTGAGAAAAGGGAACGTGGAACAAACCCTTTTAGAGAGATTCGAATAATGTAATCGGTAATGTAGAAGAAGAAGAAGAAGAGCTTACCGTGATTGAAGCAGATTAAGGAAGTAGCAAGCAAATACAGCAGCGAACAGAGGTTGTACAATTTAGAAGAGAGGCGGCGAGGGTAGAATGGTCTTTTAGCGGAGACGTCGAGAGAGTACCGTGGAGGCGGAAAGACTATAAACGAAGAAGAATAAATAAACAAATTGTTTTTTGTTTTTGGAGAAATTAAGGAGACCATACACGTGGATCACACATGACGTGGAGAATGAAAAGAAGATCTGGACCGTAGGATGATGTGTTAGGTCAATAATCTGACAAAACGGCCATGCAATGCAAATAGAGCCTGTTTCCAGTTGGTACGCCAAAATAAATGAATCTCTCAAAACGCTCTAATAAGTCATACCTTTCGCACCTAATTTCACAACCATATCTAACTGCTTTTTTTTGTAATCCCATCAATATAAAGGAGTCTTCTCTTTAGATAAAATGTTTTTTTTTCTTACAAATTAGGAATATTTTGGTTGAGTTAGATAAGTTTTGAATTTGAAATTGACAGTTATGAGGATACTTACATTGTGTTTGTTACTTCTGAGACTGATTTTTTCCTGAAACCAAGTTTCCTCTTATTGAGTTCTCTCTAACATCATGAAACATTGGAGTCTTGGTTACTAGGCTATGAAACTAGTCAGGAGGATACTAGGCCAACTGTAAAACACATCTGGATTGTGTATATGGGCCTAGTGGCCCAATTAAATATTTTCCCTAAAGCCTGAGTATGCCCAGAGTCCAAAAGAGAGGGGAATGTTACAGAATTAGCCGTCTACGAAAGTAACAATTCAGTTGAGAAAGTCATTTTTTTTTGTATAGGTGGACGGTTAATCATTTGTTACCTTAGGTAGGATAAGTAATTTTTCTGAAATTACACCCTATATACATACATAAACTCACACGGTAACTAAAATTCTCTACTCTCTCTTACTTTCTCTTCCTATCATTCGTTACACCCTATGTCTCTACCATAATCATTATTTGATCACACATTCATACTTTTGTCTCCAATTCCTTCTATAGGTTTATAAAACCTAATTTGGATCAGTGTTCACTAATTGAAAATTTGAAACCCGCATAAAGAATAGGAAAAATGTGGTTATTAATAGGATGAGTTTCTCTAAATAGATGTTTTTTTCTTACTTTTGTAGGTTTCTTCCTCTATTTCTCAAGTAGGTTTCCTCATTTGCTTGTGGAAGCTTGGTGTATGCTTGTGTCACGGAATCATTGCTTACATTATGCAAAAGGGAACCAAAACTTGCTGCCTACTTACTTCATTCATTTATATTGAACTTTTTGTTTTTGTTTTTGTTACTTGTCTATTAATTTTTCCTAGCTTATTGTTCACATAAAGTGTGACCAGCAGATGGGTTGACCTTTTCGTGGTTGACCAAGTCAGTAAAAAACTCAATATTGAATGGTTGTAAACAGGAACAACACATGTTAAAATTGGTCTCGTGTATGTACTTTGTACAAATATCATGCAATTTCGCTTGTGATACTCCATGTATGATATCTGTTTAGAGATGAATCTATATATAGTTTATAATGACCGGTAAGCATCCATTCATGAATATCATCGCCGTTTTCTATTACAATTGGGCTGCCTAACTTATTAGTATATCTTGACAAACCTTCTGCATTCTGCTGACAATAACAAAAATAATAATAATTGAGTAGTCTGGTCCATAATTATGATAACTTATAACTTGAACTTTGAAAAAAAATGCTACAAGTATATATCATTTGGTTGTTTTTGCATTAGTTCCAAAAAAAATAAGTTTCTTGTTTTATAAATTGATAAATTACAAAAATAAACAGTAAATTAAATGTGGACTAATACCTAACGTATACCGTGTTGACAACAGTCTAAAACCTTTTTTTTTTTTGTCAACAGTCTAAAACAATAATATATGTAGAAGATATAACCAATAACTTCGATATTTCATACCCAAGTATTAAATAAAAATAGACAGTAGCAGTGGGAAGTCAACGTCATGAGAGAAGTATATTCATCGGACGGCACTGATCTCCCCGTACCCTCGGAACTATGTGTGACAAAATACCACAAGACAAATGTGTATTTCTTACAATTTATTTAAAATCGAGAAAATAACAAAATAATTTTCTTTTGTGACTAAAAACAGACATAATGGTTCAATTTATAAAAAGGGAAAAACAGAAACTACTGTTTAGCAATTTAGCTTTCTTTCGGTGAAAGTCAGGAATCACGATACTTAACATCGGTAAATAAGTAAACTAGTTATCCTGTATATATAGTCACAAAAGTCATGCTTCATATATAAAGACAACACTCATTTTGTATTTACAGATATATGAAGGTTTTACTTCGAAAAATATATTAAGATAGCATTAAAAAAAAATTTTGTCACAAAAATAATTTTTTAAAGAAAAATAATCAAATTTCTTTATATTAAAAAAATATAAATATATGTTTATACTTCTAAGATTAACTGATTTAGATTTATAATTTAGAGTTATGAGATGGAGTTTCGAAATAAGATTTAGAATTTTTAAAATATATATGTTAATTTTTAAAATAAAAATATCTACTTCAATCATTTTTTTTGGAAGGCTATTTGGTAATAAAAAATTAAAAATATTATTTAAGATAATTATCTTTTTACTTTTACATCTATGTATTTAAATGTTCATAATATATAGTCGAATTATTCATGTTAGTTATAAAAATCTATTGATATAAATTCGGCATATTAAATGATGGTGGAGGCAAAACAACAAAATCTAAATTAAAATAAATGAATTGAACAACTTTTTACTAGTTTCGGATGAACTATCATTAACATGTGAACTAATTGTGGTTGACCCATTAAAACTCCAAAGAAAACTGATAATATTTCTAAAATTAAATTTTTCTGTACTTTTAAATTGTACATAAAATTAAAAAAGAAAACTATTAGATTTGTAGTTGTTTGTACTTTGATGATTTTTTACTATTTGAAAAATAAAAACAGATATTAGAGAAGACAAAAAATTATTTATATGACAATATCAATTTATTTTTGTTATTTATATTGTTTGAGAATAAATTTAAAGATCTATAAAAATATTTCAATATATTATTTGTTACTATTTTAAAATATATAAATTTAAATCATTAGGGAAAATTAAAATATGTTAACATCCTATTTAAAAAAATTATTTGGTTAAATAAATTAAGATCTGGAAACATTAATGTTTGTTCCTCTAAAATAATTTACCTTATTAAAAAATTATTAATAATCACCCCATATAAGTTCTTACCATAAATAAGAAGATAATTTAGGATAGTTTTGATATATATAGATATAAATGTATTAAGCTTAAATATAATAATGTAAAAGACATTAATTATATTATATAATATTTTAAAATTATTTTACTTATAATCAAGTTGGATCCAAATTTGTGGTTCTGTTTTAATAATATAGACTAGCTTTTGACCCGCGCGTCCGCGCAAGTGTTATTTTTATGAATGTCAAATCTTTTAAGCAATTTGTTTGATATAACTGTATATATGAATGAAACTTAATATTCGATATCCGTTATCCGATCTGGGATCTCATCCGCTTCAAAAAACGGATATTCGGGGGTCTTGATAGTGATTTTACGGATTCGACCGATCCAAGTACGAATTCGGATAGCAAAATTTAGGTCTGAATATCTAGATCTGGATATTAAATATTTAAAATTTAATTATAGTTATCTATGTATATTATATATACTTTTATATAAAATAACTAAAATTTTAATTTTAAATTTGAATGCTTTTAAAGTTTTTTAAAATAATAATTTATATTTCTTTTAATTACTAAATAAATGGAAGAGCGAAACATTATTTTCATGGCGTAAGAGAGTGAGAGAGAGAGAGAGAGAGGAAAAGAAGAAGAGAATTCGAACAAATCACACACGCACGGAGCTCCTCTCTCTGCTACCCGTTACCTTCTCCACCTTTCACTTTCATTAGGGTTTCCACTCCGCCTCCTCCTTCTTCTCTATTTAGCTCTCCATCTCTCTCTCTTTCTCACGGTTCCAACCTCCCAAAACTCGTAAACTTTTCGTGGGTTTTCGTCTTTTCCCGATCTGATTCCGAAAGTCCTTAACTTTTTTCGAAGAAAGGGATCAGATGGAGGAAGGAAGTGTCTCAGATCTCTATTAGCGATTCTTTCAGTGGTGGGTTTCAACGTGACCGTCATCATCATGAACAAATGGATCTTCCAGGTATCAATCACTTTATTGATCTGATCCTCTGTCTTGTGAATTGTAAAGTTTACAACTTTTTTGGAAATTTATGCAGAAACTGGATTTCAAGTTCCCACTCTCGGTTTCATGTGTTCACTTTCATCTGCTCATCGATTGGAGCTTACATTGTGATCAAAGTCTTGAAGCTTAAACCTTTGATCGTGGTTGAGCAAGAGGATCGATGGAGGAGGATCTTCCCTATGTCTTTCGTGTTCTGTATCAACATTGTGTTGGGGGAATGTCAGCTCCGTTACATCCCTGTTTCTTTCATGGCAGACGATTAAGTCCTTCACTCCAGCTACTACAGGTTAGAGTCTTTATCTTTGTCTGTTCTTGGAGCTGAAGAGAGTTTGATTGTTTCTTGTTGTGTTTGAGCAGTTGTGTTACAGTGGCTGGTGTGGAGGAAGTACTTCGACTGGCGTATTTGGGCGTCTCTTGTCCCCATTGTTGGAGGGATTCTTCTGACCTCTGTTACGGAGCTTAGTTTTAACATGTTTGGGGTTCTGTGCTGCTCTGTTTGGGTGTTTAGCTACTTCCACTAAGACCATTCTTGCTGAATCTCTTCTTCATGGTTTACAAATTTGACAGGTCAGTGCTCCTTGTTGTGTCTTCATTGGAGCGATGTTACTTCCATTGCACTAGATAATTATATGATGCCATCTTAGTCTTAATCGAAAATGTGATTGATGTATCTCTATTTCCGGTTAAGAATCAATCCCATGAGCTTTTTGAGAAGTTAACCAATGAGTATATGTCTGCGTACAAGAATGATTTAATTGTACTGTTCTTCTTTTTATGTAGCATAAACACAGTATACTACATGGCGCCTTTTGCCACCATGATCCTTGGTATACCGGCATTACTACTGGAAGGCAACGGGATTATGAATTGGTTTGAAGCACACCCGTCTCCATGGTCAGCCCTCATCATCATCTTCAGTTCTGGTGTGTTAGCCTTCTGCCTCAACTTCTCCATCTTCTATGTCATTCACTCCACAACTGCAGTCACATTCAACGTAGCTGGAAACCTTAAGGTAACCAAAACAAATCTTAAACACACATAACCCAATATCGTATATGAATCATGGTTCATGTACTTTTTGCAGGTTGCGGTGGCTGTACTGGTGTCATGGTTGATATTCCGTAACCCGATATCGTATATGAATGCTGTTGGATGTGGAATCACACTAGTTGGCTGCACATTCTATGGATACGTGAGGCATATGCTTTCACAGCAAACCCCTGGAACTCCTAGGACTCCTCGTACACCAAGAAAACAAGATGGAGTTGCCTTCCTCTTGTTAATAACGATAAACTCGAAGGCAAAGTCTGAACACTCAGATCGCTATTCACTGCTCGGCAGAAGATAGAACTTTAATAGAGAAATAACATTTTGTTTTTGTTGCAGAAGATAATGGTTCTTCTTATTTATATCTATGTGCTATGTAGAATCTATAGTTTTATTTAATACAGATTTAAATTAAACTTTGATGAATGAAGAAATCATGCCACTAAGGTTAGAGAGACTGATATGCTAATTTCAGCTAAGTTATTTCTGAGCAAACTGTGTTTTTTAAAAACTCTTCTTGAAGTGTGTAAACTTCTCTTATCTTGATCTCAAGATCAGGAGAGAAAACAATCATATTCAGAGACTATGGCGAGAATCAGTTGGTATTGACCTTCTAGAGGAAAATTAAAAATTGATGCAAACATTACTTTTTATTGATTTTTAAATTTTATGATTTAGGGTAATGAATAATGACAAATATATCGATTTATCATTGACGTACAAGACCATTTTGTTTTTTACTAAACATACATTTGACAATCTTATTATATTAGTTTTGTTTAAACATTTCTTATGTTATTTCCTGTATTTATTTAATCATAAAAGATCATTAACTAAGAATTGCATGGTAAATTATTAAAATATAGTATAAAAAAATCATATTCAGAGACTATGGCGAGAATCAGTTGGTATTGACCTTCTAGAGGAAAATTAAAAAATTGGATGCAAACATTACTTTTTATTGATTTTAAATTTTATGATTTAGGGTAATGAATAATGACAAATATATCGATTTATCATTGACGTACAAGACCATTTTGTTTTTTACTAAACAATACATTTGACAAATCTATTATATTAAGTTTGTTTAAACATTTCTTAATGTTATTTTCTGTATTTATTTAATCATAAAAGAATCATTACTAAGAATTGCAATGGTAAATTATTAAAATATAGTATAAAAAAACTAATTAGTAGGTGATGTAAATTATTTGAGAGTATAATAAGCGTGAGTGCTAAACACTGTAACCCTTGCCATATTTGAATTATATATTTTTCATTAAATTAACTTTCCCTCTTATTTTCTATTTTCAGCTGCATTTCTCTCTCTCTCTTCTCTCTCTCTCTCCTCTCTTCTCTCCTCTCTCTCTCTCTCTCTCTCTCTCTTCTCTCTCTCTCTTCTCTCTCTCTCTCTCTCTCTCTCTCTCTCTCCTCTCCTCTTCTCTCTCTCTCTCTCTCTCCTCTCTCTCTCTCTCTCTCTCTCTCTCTCTCTTTCTCTCTCTCTCGTCTCTCTCTCTCTCTTCTTCTCTCTCTCTCTCATCTCCTCTCTCTCCTCCTCTCTCCTCTCTCTCTCCTCTCTCTCTGCTCTCTTCTCTCTCCCTCTCGTCTCCTCTTCTCTCTCTCTCTCTCTCTCTCTCTCTCCTCTCTCTCCTCTCCTCTCTCTCTCCTCTCTCTCTCTCTCTCTCTCTTCCTCTCTCTCTCTCCTCTCTCTCCTCTCTTCTCTCTCTCTCTCTCTCTTCTCTCTCTCCTCTCTCTCTTCTCTCTCTCTCTCTCTTCTCTCTCTCTCTCTCTCTCTCTCTTCTGACAAGTGAGTTTAGGAGAGAAACTTGTGATCATTCGTTTCTAAGACTATCCGTGTAAGTTTTGATTTTACATGAAATCCTAAGATCTTTAAACATTTAGGTTAATCACATAATAGAATCAATATGAATGTTTTATAAACTTACTTGCATTCATTGTGCTTGAGATATCTTCCTGAATGGATTGAATCATGAATGGAAGACAAACAACTTAATTTCTTCTTAGGAACTTTGAGTTTTTCTCTCGCCCTTACCTATAACTTTATGTGCTGCTTTCACGATTATATTTATGATGGTCCTAAAGATATATGTATTATAATAGGTGGAGAGGAGGACCTAATTCCTCTTTATGGTTTTCTTTAGTTTAATCTCAACCGTCCATCAAGTGTAAGAGATAAAAATAGGAATTACACTCATTTATTTCCAAAAATAATATTAAGGGAATAGCAATATTTTCCATAGAAAATGGATAACTATAAGACCATATTAATAGGAAAAAGGAAATATTCGCTTACATAATACCGAGCAAAGAGGTGAAGAAAGGTTTTGGTGTGTTTTGTTTTGTGTTACTCTAAATAATGGTTCCATCAATTTCTGCCAAGATTTTGTTAGGGTTTGGTGGTGAGCTTTTTCGTATGTCTTCAAGCCTTGACGATCGTGTTGTGCATATTTTGTGGTTCTTCTCTCTCATAGCTCTTTGGCTCTTGTTTTCATTGACATCCACACTAGGATAGTTATTTGCAGAACCATGTGGTAAGAAGAATTATGTTTTCTTTACTCTGCAATGACAATGGCTAATTCGGGAAAGTTTCTTCTTTTGGTCTCTTCTTAAGCTCACTGATGGTGAAATTGTGTGATGTTTTGACAGAAAAAAATATGCAGGGATTGTCTTTTAGGGATTGGGTTTAGGAAGCAAGTTCCATTATTCCAACCGCCACCAACAACCAAGATTCATTCAGCTGAAGCGTTTTGAACAAAGATCTGCTCGGACCATACTCCGTTCGAGGTTACACATATTGGGAGAGGCGAGAAAACATTCTCGAGGAAAGCAATATGTTGGAATCGTTAGATATCGTTATTGAGTGTTGAATTGCTACTTTTTTGACAACATCTTTCATTCTAACTAGTGACGGTTTTCTTGTTTTTTCTGCAGCTATCTTCTTCACAATCAGCACCAACTAGTAGGTCTTATGTATTCTCTTTGATGAACCCTCCTCATTCTTTACTACTCGTCTTTTTGTATTCCTTCGAAGACTGCTAGGGTCGATCTCCAAGTCTCTCTTTTGCTTTTTGTGTGAAACTGGAATTTTTTTTTTGTGTTTAGTGTAGAATCTTTGCTTCTTTTGCAGGATTCATTAGTTATTGGCTATGCAAGTTGATAAATAATGTGATCTTCATTTGTTATGTAAGTTGAATTATTGATCTTGTTGTTGTATGACATCCAAGAAACACATAATAGTTTTATAGGGTTGAGGAAACACAGAGGAAACTGATGCTATAAATAATGCGATCTTCTACCGCCTCAAATTATTTTGTTGGAAAACTATATAGATTTGTAAGCTGATATTGGACTCTCATTAATATGCAGGATTATGGACGAGGAGCTTAGTGAAATAAGATTAGAGAAATTGGAAGAAAAAGTATTAGAGAAATTAAGATTTAGAAGCTAAATGGACAATAAGATTCGAAATGAGAACTTATATGAACAAAACAAATAATGAGTTTACTAATATACATGGGAACATGTACAGTGCAGAAAAACTAATATAAACATATCTTAAAAAAAAAAAATTTGAGAAAAATATGGAAAAACAAAAACAAAAAAAGCAAAATTATCAAAATAAAAGGAGTTACAATAATAAATGATATAATATAAAATATCATTGAAATAAATATAATGTTAAACAAATTAAACCTAAATAAAATTATTATTATTAATTAGTTAATTTACAATAAAATATATTTTGTTAACCATTTGAGTAAAATAAAGAAAAAAATGTTAAGCCCTCTAGAATTTGTTAGGCATACTTTTTCTTAAGGGTCTATCTAAGAAAATTACCTAAGAAAAAAAGGAGTAGTCTTAGAAGCATCATTTCTAAATTTCTCAAACAAAAAAAAAATTACTAGTATTATAATTTAACTTGAATTAAAATTAAATCTTAATCTTTATACTAAATTTGAATCAATTAAGAGATGAAAAGTGTTATATGAAGTTCTAAAGAGTTTCTTCAAAAATTCTCTTTTGAGAACCCCATTCTAATTTTTTTTTCATTTTGTCATTATTTTAGTTCTAATGGTTCTTCTTATTTATATCTATGTGCTATGTAGAATCTATAGTTTTATCTAATACAATTTAAATTAAACTTTGATGAATGAAGAAATCATGCACTAAAGGTTAGAGAGACTGATATGCTAATTTCAGCTAAGTTATTTCTGAGCAAACGTGTTTTAAACTTTTCTTGAAGTGTGTAACTTTTTCTCTTTGATCTGATCTCAAGATCAGGAGAGAAAGTAATCATACTCAGAGACTATGGCGAGAATCAGTTGGTACTGACCTTCTAGAGGAAAATTAAAAATTGATGCAAACATTACTTTTTATTGATTTTTAAATCTTATGATTTAGGGGTAATGACTAATGACAAATATATCGATTTATCATTGACGGTCAAGACCATTTTGTTTTACTAAACAACAACATGTGACAAATCTTATTATTTTAAGTTTGTTTAAACATTTCTTATGTTATTTTCTGTATTTATTTAATCATGAATGATCATTAATTAAAAATTGCAAGGTAAATACATAAAATATAGTATAAGAAAACAAATTAGTTTTTAGGTTGCAGGTGATGGTGAATTATTTGAGAGTATATTACTGAGAATAAGCATGAGTGCTAAACAAGGTAACCCTGCCATATTTGAATTATATATTTTCATTAAATAAACTTTCCTTCCTATTTCTATTTTCAGCTGCACTCATACTCTGCATCTCTCTCTTCTCTCTCTCTCTCTCTCCTCCTCTCTCTCTCTCTCTCTCATCTCTCCTCTTCTCTCTCTCTCTCTCCTCTCTCTCTCTCTCTCTCTCTCTCTCTCTCTCCTCTCTCTCTCTCTCTCTCTCTTTCAGACATTTGATTCTTAGTAGTTCAAAAAAATATCTTTCCTTTCCGGGAAAAAGCTGAGACACGAGAAGAGGAAAGTGAGTTATCAGTTCTGCAAGATTTTGTTAGGGTTTGGTGCTGAGCTTTTCGATTGTGTTGTGCAGATAGCGATTTTAGTTTTTCTGTCTCATAGCTAGCTCTTTGGCTCTTGTTTCAATGACATTCTAAAGATAGAAATTAAGGAAAGTCCAGAAACATGTTTTTTTTAAATTTATTATGATGCGCCATAAGGCCAATCTAGGATAGTTATTTGCAGAACCATGTGGTAAGAAAGAGTTATGTTTTTCTTTACTCTGCAATGACAATGGCAATTCGGGAAGTTTCTTCTCTGTCTCTTCTTAAGTTCGGGCAAATCTCTCAAATAGATCTTTTTGAATTTTTTGTCACAAAAATAGCCCCAAAAAAAAATATTTACACTTTTTAATAAAGTCTATTTTGGTTATTGTTTTCCTTGAGTGCTATTTTGGAGACAAAATTTTTTTGTATCTATTTTATCTTTATTTCTTTATATTTTTTCTGAGAATATAATTAACCCAAGATTTACCCACACACTACAAGAAAACTAAGCTTTTACTAGGAAAATTTACTAGAAAAATAATTCCTCGTAAAATTACTACGATGTTACTTCGATTTTACGAGGAAACATGTTTTCCTCGTAAAGTGCTCGTAATCTTACGAGAAAAAGGTTCCTCGTAAAATCGAAGTAACCTTACGTGGCTATTCCCAACCCAACAGCAGCCACCATCACAGTCACAGCCGGCCACCAACTATGAGAGGAATTCCCCGAGCCAGGACGACTTTGTTCAGCAATTTCACGACCACCATCCGTAGTTTTTTTTTATTTTAATTGTATATTATGAATTTTAAAACTTTCTGTATATTATTTAGTTATTTATAAAATATTTTGTTTTTAGTTTTTATTTATAATTTGATTTTTTTAATTTTTAAAAAATAAAAAAAATTATATTTATAATTAATTTTTTTAATAGGGAAAAAACTATTTCGAAGCAAAATCCTCGTAAGGATTCCAAAGTAAAATCCTCGTAACATTTTCTAGTAAGTTCCTCGTAAGATTTTACTACGATCTTACGAGGAAACCATTACTACGATGTACAAGGAAATGTTGCGAGGAGCTTACGAGGAAACACAACCCAGGACTTTACGAGGAAATGTTCCTCGTAAATTAGCTACGACCTTACGAGAAAAAAGGCTTTACGATGAACGTTTACGAGAAAACGAGTTTCCTCGTTAATTTCACTACTAATGGCCATTTACTAGGAAATACGAGAGGAAACTCGTCCTGTAATGGCCGAGTTTTCTTGTTAGTGGACACTATTGCAATTGGATTCTGAAAATATATGTAAATATATTCTTTCTTTGTTAATAAATTATATTAGGAATGGATGTTCAATTCTACTCTGCCAGAGAATATTATATAGTTAATGCAAGATTTACACATAAACTATTGCAATTGGATTCTGAAACAATATATCTTTGTTAAAAAAACTAATTAGTAACGTATATTACCAGTTTACGCAAGTATTTAAAAGGAGATGGTCCATTTGCTCTTAACCCCAAAAAAAAAAATCTTCACAAAAGAAAAGAGATGCAAAGAAAACAATGTCAGCACAGAAGATTCAACTTGCTTGTTTGATCCTAGCTTTTTTCTTCTGTTTTTCTCAATCTACTGGTAATATTATCTTACTCTAGTTCTTCATAGTTGAATGATTTAATAAACTAAGCTGATTTATTTTTAATAAACTTTTCAGGTACATGTAACTATAGAATGCCACCCAAAGGCCTTTGTAAGTGTTGGTTTGTGAAAACCCCATGTCCAACTCTTTATTGTCCGATTAATACGATATTGTCCATTTGGCCTACTAGGTAAGCCCGCATGGATTTACTTTTGGATTTCTTCCCAAAAGGCCTCGTACTAATTAGAGTTAGACTTCTCTTTATATATTAGACAATTCTTGTCTAAACTTCCAATGTGGGACTTTGTTTGATATCTCACATTCTCTCCCTCAAACTAAGTACCACACTCATCTCGTGTGTTTCTCCTTTGGCGATTCATCTTGGCACCATCTTATCTTGTACCACTAATCGCAGGGCTTCCTTTGAGAATATTTATCCCACAACATCACAGGTTCCATGATCTTCTGACTAGTTTCTGCCACAGACCTCCTCTTCCAACTTAACTTGAAGGATCCCATTCTTACTTTAAGGGTATTTTGGTTTTCTTGCAGATTGTCGTCAAACCGCTCTGATACCAATTGTTGGGTTTGTGAAAGCCCACTCTTTATTATCCGATTAATACGATATTGTCCACTTTGGGCCTACTAGGTAAGCCCGCATGAATTTATTTTTGGATTCATTCCCAAAAGGCCTCGTACTAATTAGAGTTAGACTTCTCTTTATATATTAGACAATTTTTATCTAAACTTTCAATACGAGACTTGTTTGATATCTCACAGTAAGAAGGGTGACGACTGCAAGAACGTGTGCACACAGCGTTCAGAAGATCCAACTTTTCTAGCATGCCTTACTGGTCCGCCAATGTATGGCAAATGTTGTTGTTTAGCAAAACAAAAATAGTCTTGTCATTACCTATCATAAGATGTAATATCAATAAAAAGTAGTGTTTGCTTCGTTTTTTAAATTTTCTCTAGAGGGTCAATTACCAACTAATTATCACCATAGTTTCAGAGTATGATTGCTTTCTCTACTGATCTTGAGATCAGGTCAAGATAAAAGGTTGTTACACACTTCAAGAAGAGTTTCAAAATACACTTTGCTCAGAAATAACTTAGCAATATACCAATCTACCTTATGCATGATTTCTTCATTTATCAAAGTTTTTTGTACCTCTCTCCTTAGGTTTAATGAAAATTGTATTAGATAAGCTATAGATTCTACATATCTTAGAGATATAAGAACCATCATCTCTTCTACGAACCAAAAAAAAAAGTTATTTCTCTATTAAAGTTTTTTTGAGAAAATGCTTCAATCTTCTGCAGCAGTGTTACTGAGTTCAGACTTTGCCTTCTAGTTTAACGTCATTAACAAGAGGAAGCAACTCAATCTTGTTTCTTGGTGTACGAGGAGTCCTAGGAGTTTTCTGAGAAAGCATATGCCTCACGTATCCATAGAATGTGCAGCCCACAAGTGTGATTCCACATCCAACAGCATCCATAAACGATATTGGGTTATGGAGTTTAAGATTTGTTTTGCTTGAGACAACCAGAACTGAATATGATGGGGGCTGAACATGGAGACGTGTGTGCTTCAAACTAACTCAGAATCCTGTTGCCTTCCAGTAGTAATGCTGGTATCCCGAGGATCATGGTGGAGAAAGGCGCCATGTATTATACTGTGTTTAATGCTACTACATAAGAAGAAAAGAACAATCAAATCTTTCTTCTACGCAGACAAATATTCATTGGTTAACTTCTCAAAATGCTCATGTGATTGACTAGTGCAATACAAGTAAAATCACTCAAATGAAGACACAACAAGAATCACCGGTGGAGACGCAAGGACTTCGCCTGCACATGTGTTTAACTCTTACTCTATTGTTCTTAGCCAGTAATTCCAACAAGTGTCTGTAAATTCTCACTGCATATGTTATGCTGTGCGAACTAGTGTCCTGGAACTTGTATTTGAACCGTTGTAGTAACGCCAGCTTTGTTGCTTCCAGCAATAGACTACGTCCATTAGTATCTAGAAAAATGTCTGCGTATCTGTATTTTCTTGCTATTTTGTATCTGTATCTCATCCCTAAACTCCCATTCCGAAAGGTTTTGGAAATGGCTTATATCTCCACTTACGTTTCACTAGGAACTTCCATCACTTCAGTGGTAGAGTCTAGCTCTTGAACAGATTCAATAATTGAGTCCTTTTGAGATAAAAGGAGGCTGAACTTGAAGTTCCTTCCAGGTTGTAGACTTCACTTCCTGACATTCTTGAACACATAGAAGAGTCAGTGATTCGGCAAGTCAGTTTTCTCTAAAGTTTTGATAGATTCTCTTGCACCGACGGCCCTTTCTTGATCAGGTGCAAGGCGAGTCAACATTCTAGTTTTGAACTGAGACAAACCTGTAAACAATTCCTTAGACATTTCCCCACAAAACCAGCTCATTGAAACCAAATTCAACTTAGCTGTTTCGATATACTTGCCAGCTCTGAAGAAATGTTCTACTTGCCCAATTCAACAGTAAGTCATGATGAAACCATCAAAACTCTGTAACTCAATTTTCTTCGACTACTAACCTTGCATCTGATTATCAGAAACATGAAAATTCCTCCGATAACTTAATGATTCAATCTCCGGATCATCAATTCTAGGTAAATTTGTTACCTGGAGATGAAGATCAGAACATTCATAAACACCTTTGCCTTTCTGAGTGTCTCTCTGATTCTTCCTACTGTACTCCATCCTCTCCAGATCACCATCCCTTGCAAATCGCAACAACAAGATCCTCCCCCATCGATCCTCTGCCTCAACCACGATCAAAGGCTTAAGCTTTAGGACTTTGATCACAATGTATGCTCCAATAGATGAACACATAGTGGGAACTTGAAATCCAGTTACTGCATACAGTTTTGAAATCAAAATGTCATAAAGTTACAGACTTTACAAATTCACAAGACAGAGATCAGATGAATAAGTGATGTACCTGGAAGATCAATGTGTTCATGATGATGACGGTAACTATAACGACCCTAACCCGGTTTTCTTTTCTAAACCGATTTGTTTTGTTCTATTTCAATAATAATTATTTAATCTCTTCTATTTCACCTAAACCAATTGGTTTGGATTTAATTAATTACTCTATAAACCAAAATCTTGTTTTGTCGTGATTAGTGGTATATATATAATTATATATATTCCCTTCCTCCCGAATGACCTAACCGTCACATCTAGTGAATGTTGTGGTCTTTCACCACTTCCAAGCAGCTTGTTTATCTCTCCCTCTTGGCTTCTTCTCCTCTTCTTAATTTTCTCAATTCCCTCTTCATGTTCATCTCAGTTTCATGTCATCACCGGAGGGGGAGACTTATCAACCATCATCACTAGCCACCACCGCAGCGCCTCTCGATCTGATCGCCACCGGATCCATTGTAGCTGATTTCCGTGGAGCCATGTAGCTGAGCTGAGACGTGGAGAAGAGATGAGCGATTCCGCAGCAAACGTGTCTCACCACCACTGCCACGGACCCACACAACCATCATATGTGACTCGCGGAGACGCATCCCATGCCACCAGAGACCAGGATCCTTCACGTTGGAGTCAATCAAAGGGGTTAAAGTGAATCTTAGGCGTAGCTTGTGTGACAAGTAATCACTCTTAAACATATTTTAAGAGCTTCTTCCCCGTACGTTTATTGTTTTTAATATGTCTTTGTGTGTCTCTGATTTTCCATGAGTCGATATCCGCTAAGGTGGAGCTGATCCGAGTGATTTGCGGCGACCTGGTCATTTGTGCATGAAGAAATCCAATTACCAAAGTGTAAAGCCCTAGTGTTCCTTGACAATCAAGTCATTTCATTATTTCTTATCCATTACCTGCTCTCCGATCTTGGGAAAGGTGAGGGTCTATTCCGTAAATCCCGTACCGGTGTAGAATTCTTTCTATCGTAGTTTAGATTTCGAAGCATGATCCGTCTGTTTGAATTGAATAAGTTTGAGTTGTGATTGGTAGTTAGTTAATTCATTGTAAAATGTTAATTGATGTATATATATATATATACTAGTGGTTTGCCCGCGCTACGCGCGGGATATTTGCTAATTGTGTAGTACAATGTTTGATATTTGTAAGAAAAATGTAGTTGTTGACTCTGTGAGTTAACCAATGATTGCTTATTTAAATTGTTGGTAAAATTCAAATTGTCTGGTCATTTGTTTTTTTTTTTCTTAGTAGTAGCAATGGTAAACTCAATTAACACTTAACACCAGTGGCGGATCAATGGTAGAAACTTTACAGACAGAACTACTGATTTTTCAAAGCTTTTGTGAACAACACAATATTTATACAGATTTAAGGGGCTTTAGTTGGTATCATATTTCTCTAGCTGGGTCTGCTACTGGTTATGACACCCCTAAGGCCATGATTAATCCGAGTCTCTTAAGGTGAGGTTCTTAATGTAAAATTTGTTTTTTTAATTTTTTTTTTTTTTTACATTTTTCCGCTAAGAGACGTCTCTTATGGTTCTTATTTAAGAGACGGTTCTTAGGTTTTCTTAGTTAAAAGCTAAGAAACGTCTCTTAAAAAAACTAAAAACCTCACTTAAATAGACCCCAGTTAATCCTGCTCTAATAATTTATAAAAAATTGTATATTGATTGCACATTTAATGGTTTTTATATTACAATGAGTAGAATTTTTGTTCACCCCACTAAATATTAAGTAAACTCTCTTATTGATCATGGTGAAAATATGTTATAGGTTGTCTCTGAATAAAAATTGTCTGATGTTGTAGCTATTTATCAGAGATGTGCAGCCGTTATTATGGAAGTCTCAACGACGTTGAGGATTAGCTTTGCATTTATCAATTGGATGTCTAATTCAATATGTGAGGGGTTCCTATTTTATTGACATACGTGAGGTGTGTACTATTATTTCAACGCAGTGGAATAATGTTTATATTGTTTGAATACACAAATTGAATGGCTAATAGCTGAAAAATAAAATATAAAAATTGTAGAGTATGTTTTATAAGAAATATATAATTTCTTTTATTTTTTGGTAATAGTAAGATTGTTCGCATCTTTTTTATGTTGTTGGGGAGATACGTTACTGTGGCATTTGTTCTTTTTCTTTTTTTTTGCTAACAATATGTGGCATTTGTTGTTGTGAGTGTTGTTAAGTAGCACTGGAGTTTTTTACATATACTCAGTTGCATTTGACTTTAGTGATGTCTTTCCAACATTGATGTCATGTAGTTTTCATTTGTGTCCATCCTAATTTGCCAGTATGTTTTTCCGAGAGACATTTCACTCATGCATAACTTGTTAATGTTGTATAGGTAAACTATGTTGATATACAAACCTTCTGCAGATGTTTGGAGGTCACAGACCAAATCACTGTTGTTTTAATAGAAACGTTCTTATTTGTTTTTAACTTAATGAACCTTAACGTTTCCAACGGAAAGATATATGGTAGTTAAGTCTAATTTTTGTAGAGATGCAAACAGATAGTTCACCAAGAGGTTGATGTTGGTTTTTTATAGACGTGGTTGTCTTTAACGGATTTGGCTAATACCGGTGAGGATTCCAAACATGCTCAGATCATCCTTAAGGCAGCCAAAGCATTGGCTTAGGCCACATTTAGTTATCTACGGTTCCAATGTTATTCTAGTGTAGTTGTATTACGGAACCCTTGAGTGTCTCTTTTAGGAAAAAAACTTTAGATCAATCATTTACCTTTATTTTGTTCTATTAATATTTTATCTTTTTATTTATTCTAATTGTTTATTACATAATATTTATTGTGACTTTTACGATCTTATTTATTTATTTAACAAAAAAAACCATGAAATAAATAGTTTAAAGCATATTTCAAAAAAAATCTGACCAAAAAACATGTTTTCAAATTTTCTTTTTGAGTTTCTTATAAACAAAAATATAACAATAATAGTAACATGGAAGTTAAACTTTTTTATCAAAATAATTAAGACCACAATTTTTTTTTTTGCTTTTAAGCCACAAATATATGAGCTATTATTGTTTTCTTAAAAAATTGTTTGTTACAGTGCAGTAGAGATTGAAAGAGTTTGGCATATTAATGTACAATAATTTGTGTTGTATCGAGTGCGTTAGGTTCCGCCACAGTCACGCTCTCGATAATCTGAAGACCTCCGTCCTTGGAACCACTTGAAGGGACGCTGCCTTCAAGGCCACATAAACTGCTGTGGTTGATGTTTTGAACGTATAAGCATCCATCTTATGCGTAAGTTATTCTGACAAAATCAGTTCAGGAGATACTTACTCAACGTACAATTGATAGCAAGCTTGTTATGGTGTCTTTGTCAAAGTTGAAATGGATCTCAGACGTAGCATCTAAAAATAAGAGAGATGCAAAAGGTGGGCACATAGGTTGAAGATCATATGACAAATACCACAAGTAGACATAGGCAGCGACAAACTTCAGAGATTCTTTATGTAATTTGGTTAGTAGCAAGAATTTAGTGAAAAAGATATTACCTCCTACTTGAATTTGTGGTTGGTCCTCCAACATTGAACTCACTAAAATTGTTTTGGTATTGTTTTTTTTTTTGTTTAACAATGATGGGCCCTAAAACTCTGCAACCTGAGAATACACACAAATAAACGTTGTATCCATAAGAGAAAGATAGGATGATGAAACTCATGGTGGCGTTAGCAAACAAATCATCGAGAGTCTCTTGAAATGTAGCGTTTGCATTCTCATTGACGTCCTTGTCAGTCGTCTCATCCAAAAAAGTATATCAACAACCAAATAATCTAAAAAGGAACGAAACAACCAAAACCTAAAGAATCGTTATGTGAGATCAACTTTGTTTGGAACGATATATGCTGCAGTTCTTTGTTCAAGACAAAACATCTTGAAGATTCAAACTATTGAATCCATTTAGAAGACTATATTTCAGTTTTCAGACTCACAGTTTCATACCAGATGCAGCTTATGATTTTCTCTTGTCGTGGTGGTGTGAGGAATCTGCCGGTGTTGAATCTCACCATCGCCAGAACCTCGAAGACGAACCTCGGTGGTGGTTGTACAATGGTCAACTTTCAAATTGGTGAGCAGGATGGAGGACTACGCCATTGTTGAGTTGATGCTTTGCAGGGATCATGATTTTAGTTTCCGCATATGCAATGGGAGCAAACACATTTATAGATAGAGCTTCCAGCGGTTACCTTAGAAGACGAAAGCATTCACCCTTTCTCGATCCTTCAACGCAAGATGGAGAAAGGAAGAGGAAACCCTAACTCTATGGGCCCAAATGAATTGTTTTTAGAAGCCCGAAATGAACTGTTTTTAATAAACAGGAAGCCCGCACAGATAGGCCAAAACGCAGCGTTTTGATCTTGCCAGGTGTCAAAAAAAGCCCCATCCCCCTTGGTGACGTGGACATCCTAAAAAGGGAGAAAAGCCAAGTTTATTATTATAGATATATATTAAATAGGGACTATGTGTGGTGGGCGGGGGTTCAGGGATGCCTGGGGGTTCAGGGATGCCTGGGCTATCGACGGAGATGTAGTGGGCGGGAGTTCGGAGACGTTCGGACTATCGACGCAGATTGTTGTGTGGGGCGTTGTGCAGAGACTTTGCATCTGACGTAGATTGGTTATGGGCGGGGGTACAGAGACAGACTATACTAACGACGCATAGTATGTATATCCTTATGAGAAAATGCGGGGTGTATGGACTAGTTATACGCTATCATCGCATTGATTGTTTTGTGTGATGCTCTAGGCATCATGTTTGTTCATGTTAGAGCTAAATTTCCATAGTGAGAATTCTATTACTCATGTTATTGGTTTGCGTGTCTAGCATTCATACCTCACTGAGTGACTCTCATGTTCTTCACCATCTCTTTCTTCACATTTCAGGTGGGCATGATGAGTAGTCATATATCTGGATGGTTTGGTGTCTTGGGGATCGTCGTATTTTATATCGGTTTTCATTCGGTTTTATACTAATTTTCGATATGAATTATTCTGGTTATTAAATGTGAAAAAATGATTTATCCTGCTTTTATTTTATTAAATATTTTAATATATGTTACTTAATATTTTTACAAATTGGTTTAATTTAATATTTTACCACTGGTAACCCACCGTTCTCAATAAACGAGGAGATGGGTGTTACAGTAACGTTGCAACCCCAACACCACAGAAGAATCGCTAGTAGAGATCCGAACATGCTGATTGCTTATGGACCAAGATTTGAGTGTTCAAACATTAGCCTTTATTGGGCTTAGCCCACTTTATTTGACAACACTCAACGTTCTAACCAACCATACCGGACATAGACTCCGCATTTGTGACTTGAGTCTATTGTCGGATCTAAGACCGGGAAAAAAAACAAAACCAAAACCAAACTTAACCCTAACCAAATCCTATCCATAAAAATTCTGGTTAAGTATTAATATCTAAAAAACCAAAACCAAACTTAACCCAAACCAAAATATTTTAGATATTTGAAAATATTAAAATCTGAATAATAGATTTAAATATATTAACTATTTTTAGATTCAAATTTATATAGTACATATTACTTGTTTTTTAATTGTGATAAATTTAAGTATATATGAACTTAAAATTAAAAAATAATTTAAAACGCATTATTCAAACCCAACCCGTAAAGATTTGTACTCATGTTATCCAAACCCAACCCGTAAATATCATATATACTTAGGATATTTTTATGTTTATCTTAGTATATTTTTCTTTTAATAATTATGTTTTTACTTTTTATAAAATAATATTTTATTTTATTATTAGATTTTATTTAAAAATGAAATCAGTTAGAAACTGACATATGATATCTAAAATTTATTGAAATATTTATATTTCATTGTTCTATTTATAAAATTGGTTGAAATAGTAATCATGTTATTCTCTCAAAGCATAGTAATCATGTTATTGTTCTAATACGATCTTCATGAAACCTAAGGAGCGAAGAACAAAAAACTTTGATAAATGAAGAAATCATGCAATAAGATTAAGAGAGATTGGTCTCTAATCTCTGCTAAGTTATTTCTGAGCAAACGTGTTTTAAACTCTTCTTGAAGTGTGTAACCTTTTCTCTTTGACTTGATCTCAAGATCAGGAGAGAAAGCAACCATACTCAGAAACTATGGTGATAATTAGTTGGTAACTGAAATTCTAGACGAAAATTAAAAAAAACGATGCAAAACATTATTTTTAAGATTGATATTAAATCTTATGATAGGTAATGACAAAGATATTGGATGTATCAATGGTAGAACAAGACTATTTTTGTATTACTAAACAACAACATGTGCCAAAATACTTTGGGGGACAACGAGAAGTAATGCACTCTAGATGAGTTGGATCTTCTGAAGGCGGTATGCACACGTTCTTGCAGTCATCATTCGTCTTACAAATGAATTTTTGTGGTGGGAATCTATAGATACATTCACCTGAAAAGTTTTTTTTTTTAAATAAATCATCTGAATCAACTCACTTCATTATATCATTCAATTATAAAGAATAAGAGTAAGAAAATATTACCAGTTGACTGGCAAAACAGAAGAAAAAAAGCTAGGATCAAAGAAGCAAGTTGAAACCTTTGTACTGACATTGTTGCCTTTCTATTTCTTTTCTTTTGTGAAGATGTTCTGTGGTTTAGAGAAATGGTTAAATCCCCTTTATATACGTGAGTAGAATGGTATAAAATTTAATTTCTTAACAAAAAAGAAATAGTTAAAATATATCATAAAAAGTCAAATCTTATATATTAATTGAAAAGTCAATTACTAATTTTTGTACACATGTTATTAATGGGTGAGTTATTGCCTTAATTTTCTTATTTTAATGACTTTTGACTACGAGTTAATTATTCGTGAAGTCTTAAGAAAATTATTATAATTTAATTGGTCGATAATTTTATATTATTTAATTAAATCATATAAATATATAATATTTTTTTCATAAGGTGTCCACGTCAGTAACCATTTGACTTTGTAAATGGGCCTACAGAATATGAAAATCTCTCTTTTAAGGCCTTCCAAAATACAAACTGAAAAGACAAATTTCTATTTAAAAAAATCTTAATCTCGCTTCAACACCGTAGAAAATCTTCTCAACTCTTAACCTTCTTTTCCGTCTAACCTTGATATTATCATCACCACCAGGCCCGGCTCAAACTTTTTAATGGCCCGGTGCAGGAAAAAAAATCATTAATTTATCTTTACAATCAGAAATTTTATAAAATTTGGGCCCTTTTTACTAATTTTTTTCTGAAATTAGGGCCCCAAAAACTCTCTAAATTTTTTGAAAAAATTGTTGGACCCAGTTCTTTTGCTCCATCAGCACCCCCCTAGAGCCGGGTCTGGTCACCACACCACATCAACCTTCGTCTACCATCACGCTCTAGATGGTGGTTAATCGAAGCGGTGCCACCATAGGCCAGATCATCTTGGGATGGGTGTGATGAGGGAGGAGCTCAAGCGATGTTTAAAAGGCAGGCTTGTGCGGTTACGCGATCAACTGTAACAAGAGCGACGATAGCAGTGGCTACATGGTCGAGGGTGATCAGCATGTTAATACTACAGAGGTGATTTGGGCTGCGGCTATGTCGCCATTAGGAGTCAGCTACGACATTATTTACCAGCTCGCTCTGGTTCTGGTCATACAGTATGACTTCTTCCTTGTGCAATTCTTCACCTTCAGGTAAAATCATTTTCCAGTCTTTTGATTTCTGTTTCTACTTACTGGATTAATTTTATTAGAGGTCGTAATTAGTAAGTTCTTAACCTTACAATTAAAATATGACTGAAAATTACGAGCCAGCTACGTATATCTATAGTTTTTTAGGCATCTTCGGCATATATAGATATAGAGTTAGTCCAAAAGAATAGTTAGCAAGTCTAGATTTAGCTATTTACACCCAAACAAGTAAACATATTCCATTTTTTTTCCTTTTCTCTTTATCACTGATGCTTGACTTTAAATAAACTTAAATGTGGTGTTAAAGGAGGTCAATCATCCGCCATTTGGACTACCGTTTCATTATGCTAAGGTATTCAATCCAACCAACCTTCAACTCTATTTCTTTTTGTACAGAGCTCTTAAATACTAGGGGTGGGACAGACCGGATATCCGGGGTATTTTAGGATATCCGGATCTGAATTCGGATTCGCCGGATCCGTGACTTTAGTATCCGGATCCGCATCTTCCGGGTATCCGGACTTCGGATATCCGTCTAGATATTGTAATACATAAAAAAATATTTTACAAATATAAAAAAATCTAAAAATAAAACATAAATTAAATCGGTTGGGTTGGCCGACTATTGTAGTTTTAGTATTTAATAGGCCTGGGACGTGCTGTATCTTAAAATTTCTTACCCTCTTAGTGTTTTAAGTTGTGATGTTGTTAAATTTCCAGGATAATCAGGTTTGAAAAGTTGCTGGAGACAAGTGGAAATCCATGTCATATCTCTAACACATGAGTTAGACAATATTGAAACAATGTAAATCAAAGACTGAAACCATGATCTCCAAATAAGTTCAATAATATCTCTGGATATCTACTTTGATTAATGTAGAAAGATCATTCAGAACAACTCTTACTATGTTAAAGTATTTTTGCCCGAGCTTCTAATTTTTGGATCTCTTTGTGCAAGAGAATATATTAAAGCAACCTTCCTACTCTAAGGAAGCTTCTCTTTGGGTGACACTTTTGGATCTCTCACATTATCATATGGTTTTTTGATGATTTCCGCATTTTATTGCTTAGTTTTTTGGTTTAAACTTGGTCGGTAAAGTCTTCTTGTGCGCTCATACGCTAAAGCTCTCCCTTTTGTGATATTTTTGTTTATTGGTGTTTTTTTCAGCGGGTGCATTAGATAAAAGGAAATTAAAATTTGATGCTTTAGGTTGGAATGAATTATGGCGAAATTGAGCTTCGTTACGTAGACCAACCAGATACTATTACACTTCTCCGCAAAGTCTTCATCAAGATATCAGTAGTATAGGCAACACAAATAAGGACTACAAATCTGAAGTTTGATCGCATAATATAGGATGCTCCAAAGAATATTCTCGATGTAGTTCTTTTTCCTCTTAACATGTTAACCAGGTATTTTACGAGTATGATGAATATCCTACGACGTTGATATTTAGGTATGATCAAAAAAAAATTCCTTCATCCCTTAAGCATTATTTTGAGTAAACATATAATGAACACAAACCAAAAATGATAAATCGAAAGAAGGATGAGACTACAAACCTTATCTTAAACAAAAAAATAAATAAACAGGAAACACAATAAAAAAAGATACAAGCTTAATGAGAAAAGGGCCATAGAATGGAGACATCATAACTGTTATACAAACCCAAGGTTAATATATAGCCATTATTCACAAAATCAAACACAATGCAAATATACCCAGCGCTTGCGCTCGGTGTAGACCTCTAATTAAAATAAAAAGTAAGTCTATAAACAATTTATTTCACTTGTCAATTAATCTAATTGATATTACAAACAATAATTTATGGTAATTAATATTTCCTTTGTTTCAAATTAATGTATGTTTTAGAAAAATAATTTGTTTTAAAAAGATATATTTTTTATATTTTTAATGCATTAATTAATGGTAAATTACAAATTTCAAAGTGTTTATTAAAATTTTATTGGTTAAAAATTATGGAGAATAGTTAACTACAGAAAATTATGCATTGGAACTTTAAACATTATATGTTTTCTTAATTAGTGTGAAAAATCTAAAACATACATTAATTTGAAAAAGAGGGAGTAGTCAACACTATAAAAAGAATAGTAATGTTTGATTAATTCTTTCTTATATTCATAAACTATTAGTTATTTTATAAAAGTTAATATGAATAATTTCACATTGTATTCAAAAAAAAGTTTTCATATTCTTATATAGAAAATTATATTCATATATAAAGTATTATAATAATTATTAATGTCCATATATGATTTTTAAATCATTTATCAAATTTTCTTATAAAAAATCAAAAATTACTTATTATGGCTTCCATAATTATTTTTCAAAATCCTCCTTAATAATTGAGAAATCACTTTAGTAATTTTTGTTTATGTGTCAATCACTCGTGAAGTCTTGAAAAAATTGTTATAATTTTATTGGTCGATGATTTTGAATTTTTAATTATTTAATCATATCTAAAATAAAAAGTAGATCTATATCCAATTAATATCACTTGCCAAATAATCTAAATGATATCACAAATAATAATTTAAGTTAACTAATTATCAATTATAGAAAGATTAATGATGTTTGATTAATTCTTTCTTATATTCATAAATTATATAAATAATATTATTTGATTATAAGTATTTCAACTTTATGAGAAATTTAATCGAATGTATGTTTATTTGGTAAAGATATATATACAAATGACGAAAATATCTTCGTAGAGATACATTGTATTAAATTGACATTTTCATAACTATATATATACTAAGAACCTCCAGTGCTAGAATTTTCTATTGGGAATGCTCGTGGTACCAAGGTTTGTTATTATTGTTCTATATAATATAAAACAATTTTCAAATTGGATCAAATTTTTCTTTCCAATATTTGATCAAGTTCATTATATTTTTCGTTCAATTTGTAAGTTACTGAAATGTTAGTTTTCAATAAGGCAACCTTTAACCCATTTAGAATTGAAAAAAAAAACAGTTCATCATAAATAAACAGAAATATATCATCAAAACAAAATTCAATATTCTAAAAATGTTAGTCTATTATAAAGAAAGAAAATATAATTGGGTTGGAGATGATAAACAGCATTTTATCTAAACATTTCTATGTCAGTGGCTCAGATCAGTATCAAAAGATCAATGAACATAAATTTTGTACAGAAAAGAACTCTTCTATATCCATTTACATTATTAATAGTTAAAAAGAAAAACTTACATAGTAAAGATCTCATATTTTCAAGCCCTACTTAACAGGGCTATTATTGTAAAAAAAAAATACCCCTCACAAAAAAACTTGACCTTTTTTTGTTTGTTAAAGTCATATTTACTTGTCATTTTCAAGTGCCACAATGTTAACCATCCATCTGATTTTGAACAGCTGCAACTCTAGCAGCTGTCGCAGCTTTGTTAGCCGCAGCTACAGCTAGTACCACCTGCTCATCTCTGATTCACACCTTTTCTTGCCATCTCTCGAGCACTCTCTAATTACCAAGATAAACGGTTTAAGTATCTTTAAATCAATACAATGTGGCTGCACTGGCACGTGAACACCCACATCTATTATTCAACAAACAAAAATTAGTATTACAATTTTTATTTACTTATTTAATAATGAAATATCTGTGCTTTTGGGAGGAATTTTCTATTTTTATATAGCAGTTGAACTGGAACTCAGAAGAAGATTTATATATGTTTGTCTATATTCATAATAAGTCTTACTTTATTTTATACTTATAAAAGGGTACATAAACTAAAATGAATCGCGTGTAAAAGATAACGATTTGTATTGGGTTTAGTTGATGAAAACTGTAAAACTGTTGATAATCTAACAAATCGGACGGTCGATATGAATTACTTGATAGAGAAATAAATTTATCAGTAAACTGAATGAACATGAAGAATGGGTTTGTATCAAATTCTGAATGAAAACAAACATCCTCGCATGGTGCACTCCGCATTAGTAGGCCTCTTGTATTTTTAATAATTTTTACATATATAATATTTATTTGTTTTTTTTATAAAATAACTATTTTATTTTATTATTAGATTTTATTTAAAAATGAAATCAGTTATAAACTGACACATATCTAAAATTTATTCAAAATTTTACTATTTAGGTTGAAATAGTAATCATGTTATGCTCTGAAAGCATTAGTAATCTCGGTATTTGGGGAAGATTAGATTCAGAACTTAAGATAGTTTCTCCAAAAAAAAAAACTTAAGATAGTTATATAAATAGTCCAACTCTTAAATCATCATATTCTATTACATATTGTACTAGTTCTTAATGTAATGACTTTTCAAAAGGAAGAAAACGACTACCTTAAGCTAATAACATTGGTCAAGTATGTTCACTGGGATCTAAAAGTCCAAGTCAAAATGCCTTCAGTGACTTTAGACTTTGGGCATATGGAAAGATAATTTAACCTTAATCCATTTAATTTATATCATTTACTACTTACCAAGATCCTAATTAAACTAAAACAATAAGTACATAACACTTTACTCATTCAATAATAAGGTGAACATATTTTATTAGCTTGCTTCGTTGAAACAAAGTCTTATTTGAAATGGAAACGAAGAAGAACAACACAACAATAGGCATAAAAATAAGGTCTTTTACAATGATTCAAAGTCCTCAACCTTCAGATCACTCTCTTAAGCTTCAGCTTCATCCTCTCAACTGCACTACGCAGAGTCTCTTCATCTTTACAAAACGCAAACCTCACCAAGTTCTTCCCTTCTTCCGGATTCAAATAAAACACACTCGTTGGGATGGCAACGACCCCAACTTCTTTGATAAGATACTCACAGAAGGCCACATCGTTGTCAAATCCAAACGGTGTGTGATCAACCACCACAAAGTAAGTCCCACTAGATGGGAACACTTCAAACCCAACTTCCTTCAAACCCTTAACTAGAATCTCCTTCTTCTCACTGTAGTCTCTTTTCAGCTCTGTGTAGTAAGACTCTGGTGCCTTCAGAGCTGCAACAGCCGCGGCTTGCATGGGCGTTGAAGTAGCGAATGTGAGGTAAGAATGTGCTTGACGAATCCCCCAAGTTAGATGAGCTGGTGCAATGGCCCAACCTATCTTCCAACCCGTTAAAGAGAAGGTCTTTCCTAGAGAGTTCATTGTCACCGTTCTCTCGAACATACCGGGAAGAGAAGCAATGCAGATATGATCCATATCAAAGGAAAGCTTGTCGTACACTTCATCAGAGAACACAATGACATCGTTCTCAATGCAAAGAGAAGCAATGGCTTCAAGCTCATCTCTTGTGAACATCTTCCCCGTTGGGTTGTGAGGAGTGTTCATGAGTATAGCTCTGGTCTTGCTAGTCACCGCAGCTTTAAGCTCATCCAAAGGAATAGCAAAGTCAGGTGGCTGTAAAGTGATACATTTCACTTTAGCACCAGCCATAGATAACGTTGCTTCATAGGAATCATAGAAAGGTGCAAAGAGAATGACTTCATCACCAGGGTTGACTAAACCCAACACAGATGCAGCTATGGCTTCTGTGCAGCCACAGGTAACAGTGACTTCACTCTCCGGATCAACAACAAGACCAGTATCTTCATGAAACCGTGAAGCTACTGCAGCGTTGAGCTCGGGAGCGCCGTATGCACGAGCATACTGGTTTTTACCGTCTTTGATGGCTTGGATGGCTACTTCTTTGACGAAATCAGGACCGTCGAAGTTAGGGAAGCCTTGTCCTAGGTTGATAGCTCCGTGTTTGTTGCCCAATATGCTCATCTGAGTGAATATCGTAGTCTTGAACTTCTCTAATCGTTTCGCCACCTAACAAAAACAAGGACAAAGTCTCAATATACAAAAGTCAAAACTTGCAAAAAGTATAAGGCTTTAATGCATAGAAGAAGAGATCAGTAACGTATACGCCAATGTATACACTAAGATCATCTACACTTCACTACAGAACAAATGAGAAGAATCATTTCATGGGATTAAAAACTAAGCTTATTCGAGTCAACGACATAAGATCCACACTCTCTGTAGTAGAACAAACGAGAAGAATCATTTAATCTGACAAATAAGCAAGACCAAAAAAAAGTCAACGACCTGAAAAAAGGCTTAAAGATGAAAACTTTGATTGATCGATGACAAGGGCATAGTGTAAACTGTAAAAGGGTATCGTGGGACCAAACCCGCATGAACAAAGTGGAAATCCAAATCGGAAAAAAAAAAATCCAAATTTTTGAAATCATTTCGGAAAAAAACAAAGAAAAAAAGACAGAACAGCAGGTTCCTATGTTGCAAAAAAGCAGATACGAACACAAACAATCAAATCTCTTTAACTTCAATCAAAGTTTGTGTTTTTTAATTGTTTGATTATAAACCCAGCAAGAAGAGATCAATTAAGAAACAGAGACTCCACGGAAACTGGAGAGAGATGAGTAACCTGGACGGGTCTCTGAGTCTGCTGAGTTGACTCGTTCTGAATCGAAGTTGTGGACATGGTAGCTCGGATTCGAGGGCGGATCCAGGGCGGGTGGTTTCAGGGAGGATCGTGGGGAATAAGAAGAAGAGAAAGGGATAAGAGAGGATCTGAAGCTTAGTTGTCTGAGCAGCATCACATTCACACCATGCTGTGTGTCCAGGTTCATTGACTTCTCATTACCTCAGATAAAACTGCGTTTATCATTTTTTCTTTTTTTTTAGGGTTTCTTATGGAATTTTCCAAACTCGTCCAAGTTGTAATGTTGGTGGGCTTTTAGTTACAACACGACTCCTGATTCGTGGGCCAAGCCAGCCTTGTTTATGGCATGTTATATTTGGCAACTCCCACCAATGCTGGCTTCTCCACTTACTCTTTGCGGCTTTGATGTAACTTGCAAGGTCTTTTTGTGTCGCCAAGTTTGACAAAGTAGTATAGCTTTTCAAGTATGAATTGATTTATGTTTCATTTTTTGTATATACTTTTCGTGTATTTAATTAAAAGAAGAGTTTGCTAATGTTTTACTGGCTGTTCTCTATCTCTAGGAGTAAGTTGAGTAACCATGGTCGATCTTGGGTCAATCCGGATGAAACATTGGCTTTGGATCCCAAATTTTTTGAATATATATAGGACCCCCAAAAAAATTTTAGGTTCCCAAATTCGTAAAAGAAAATTCAGTTGAAATTGTTAAGAGTTTGCCTTAGGGCCGGCCGTGATGTATGATCTCTTTTTGAAACCAATAACCTACACATTCGGCCTAAGCCCAAAAGAAATTAGCACAACTGAAGAGGAAGATGAACTTACTCCAACGACTGTCCAACACAGCATAAGAGAAACCAGTTACAAACTTACGAAGTTATAATGGCTAAGCTTGTTATAAACC